>JAVQJL010102562.1:0-24144 GCA_036024295.1 Nannoperca obscura
GATAAAGCCCTTTCACGACAATACCTGAGTCAACAGTCGTGCTATACCGCAGAGCCTCACAGGATGCTCGGTGCACGTCAACTCTTCGTCAATAAACCCGATATTTTGGCTACACAGACACAGAGAATATGCACACACACAAAAAAAAAAAACCAGAGCACATTTATATGACGTGGCTACAGCTGAGAAATATTCTGATGAGATTCGCGTATAAATTGCATAAATGACACGTCACCGTTTGGCCACAGGGTGTAACATACTCCTTTTGTTACAACAGAACTCGATCGGATTTACTGGTTGTGGCGTGTGCACAGCCTGTTGTGACATTCAAACCTCCCAAACAAAAAGGGGGGAAATTAAAATTAAAATAAAAAAAAAAAAAAATGTATTGGACAATATGAAGTACACCACAGAAAAGAAAAAGTCAATGCAGCATATATCAGGCTTATGAGGTACTTCATGAATATATATAGATATATCAACCTTTTTAGAAAAGCTCTTCAAAGTCATATTATTCCTTATAATTCCTATTGATAGCATAAAATACCTCGTCAGTTATTTTACTTTCTGCCCAACCTCAAGTGGGACATTTTTTTTTCTTTTGAGACTGCTTTGAAAGTGCAAAACACAAATACTGATCGTTCTATGCAGCATCTACACGCAAGGTTGCATGATAATTAAAAGATGGAAATTATGTTGTTTTTTTTAAACTCGTATGTGGTGCAGCAGATTTCGTCAAACCTTTGTGTTGAAAAAGGACTCACAAACCCAGTGACGGGGCGAACGGAGAAGAGAGAGATCCGACAAAAAAAGGCACACATTAAACGACCACAGACACGCTGGATGTTTTCAGTTTAGATTCAATTGCAATAAACTGTGTCCAATTGCCACAACACCTCATATGTACCTTTCGTTTGAAGCCTGCAATGATCTGATACATCAAATGTGTATATTTCCCTTTGTAAAACGGTCACGTGGAAAACTACATCTTATACGCTTAACAGAAACGGCGCTGGGCCCGGCTGATCGTAAGGAGAGGCGGAAACGGACTGAACGCGAGGCAGGGAAACGCGCCCTGATTTTATTGCAGCACTGGGTTTAACCCGGCAGAGAACTGCAGGCATTTGATCACGCGGAGCGGCTCCCACCCGATACGAAACCATAATATTTCAACATTCTGGTTGAAATGAAAACAGACAGAGCTGGTTCCGAACACAGACGGAACGCGTTTGTCGAGCGTCGCCTCGGCCCGCGCAAAGAGGACAGACTGGCGGAGTGACGAGCAGGTCCTCAAAGCGTCCACGGCCCCTCGTGACCGACGTTATTGCTGTACATACATCTTTCTCCAACAAACCTTCAGCACCACCACAAACATCCCTCAGCTTCACCAACAAACACCACTGGAATACGAACACATTGTGGACAGCGATTACTGGATGATGGCACACTTTGTCGATATGTGATCCGGTCCTGATTACAGTTTATATCACTACATGAATGAGTCCTAGATTGTGCTGGGTTGTTTTTTGGGGGGGGAGAAGAGACACATGAAGGACTGGCATGAAACAATGAGACTCCCAGTTACAAAAAAATGTGGTCCCCTACAATGTAACCAACTCCAGCAACCAACCAGTCAAACGTGATTACTTGGTTTTCCATTTATTAAGGTCAAAAGAGAAGAACAGTGCTCTCACAAGATATTGGCTTGTATTGGTTTGGTCACAACAATGTTTTGATTTTGTTACCACTGTTATAAATTAGGGCTAATATTAGCTAGCACCTGACACTGCTCTGAGGTAGTTTTTTTTTTCCCGTGTTGGTAAATGAAAAGCCAAGTCATGCTGAAGACTAGAAATGCCTTGAACGTACGTAAACACCAACGGGTCTTGCAAGATTGGGTGCATGTAGATTGGCTGGATGGCATTGGTTTGGTTTGGTTTGGTGAAGCTCGGTAACAGTTCTCCACAGTTAAGGTCAGATTAGCTACTACGGCCCCAAGCCAAACCCAGAATGTCCACCGGAAGCAGCGGCGTCGCGTAAGCTTGAAATTCACTGTGAATGCACACAAATGCCTAGATTCACTGACAATTGTCCAAATAACACACGCACAAGATGGCGTGCTGTGTACGGGGATTAAAATGAGTTCATCCATAAAGTCTGTCACCACGTTGACCACGAAGAAGCCGAAAACGTGTTTAATATGTTTGTGAAACAAGAGTCTGCACTTAAGCACAGAAGTCCTTTGAGCTAAACTGCTAACGTCAGCATGCTAATATCCTCATGGCAGTGGTAACATGCTAATGTTTAGCTGGTATAATGTTTACCAATGGCACCATGTTGGTTTAGTGTGTTAGCATGACAACATTTGCTTATTAACACTGAATTAATACGACACAAAGTGTATCTGTGGTTGACGGGAATGTCATTTGTTTTTTACGGATATTTGGTCATAAACCAAAGTATTGGACAACTTAAATCTCTGAGTGGAAGGTGGCACAGGATGAAAAGTTAAAGGACGACCAAAATCATTAGGATTCAGTGTCTGGGAATGTTTGTACGAAACTTTGTACCTAGATGCATCTAGTCGATGCCGAGATATTTTACTGTTTAAGTGAAAACTTTGACCTGCTGGTGGCGCTACAGGTGTCAATTGACTACAAAGTCAATAGGATTCATTTTTTGAGATTGTGAAAGTCTGAACAAATTTCATGGCGAACCATTGAAAAGTTGATATTTAAGTCAAGACCTGTCCAACACTGCCATCTGCTAACGTGGCTAAAATGTCAGCAAACAACTCTTAACAACAATGGACGTGGCTGCTGAAGGACAGCTTGAAGACGATTCAAGACACCTCTTGAAGACATTTCTTAAAACACGCCTCCGGTGGACATTGAAATCAGGCGTGACACTCAAAACGCGGCGTCGTTGCGTGCGGTGGATATACGGCGTAATGGTTCTTTCCTCAGGTTTGCTGTAGCCCGTTTGAATTTGTACTCAATAATTCCTGACTTGTAGCTAAAAACAATAATATAGGCAAACTTTAACTGCAAAGACCTCGTGGACACCACACCGGTGTCACGTGGCTACAAGTGATTGGGTGGACACTGGCTTAATAAAAGACTGACTGTCAAGGACAAAGTGATGCTTGAGAGAGGTTTATCTAGGAATAGGAACAGGGAAATGATGCTTGCTGAAGCAGAGTCCCACGTAAAATCATTAACGGTACTTTGAAAATCTGGGGGGGAAAACAGCTGCGTAGTAATACAATCACCAAAAGTAAGGAACACAAGTGACACTCAGTCAAAAACCTTAGCTTCTTTGCTTTCAAGTAGCACTGCGCTAATGAGTTAGTGAGCTGAATACGAGTGGGGGGCTGGTGGTGTTAGGATTTTACAGGACAACTCTGAAAAGACAGAGGACTTAAATATCAGAGGGGCTTAAAAAAAACAAGATCTCACACGAAAGCAACCATCATATACACACATACATTCGGATGTATTATATTACAGCACCTCCAGCAAGCAAGACGCCCGAACGGAAAACAATGACGACTACTCTTTGCACCAGTGTGAAACATTTATCTCCTAAAACTACAGGAACAACTGTAGACTTGTATATATCTCCTGTTAATCAGTGAAAGGATGGATGATATCTGTGGGTTTGTGGGTGATAAATTATTAAAGAAAGAAACGTAATACTTTCTGCAATTATTAAAGCCTATAAATAGGAGAAAGCACACACACACACACACACACACACACACACAAAGAAAAGGCTGTACACAAGAAGCAAACATGAGTATAAATGTACTGGATGGATAGCCTATACAACATTACAAACCACGCAGGCTCTAAGTACATTCATTGTTATTATTCGGAGCTAGGAAAATAGGTTCTACTGTACAAGAGGTTTCTTTATATCAGCAATAGTTTCTCTACAAGAGACAGATGAGAGTCAGAGAGGAGAGACGTCACTATACAGAGGGTAATGGTTTGGAATAAATTGATGTATAGGTTGAAAAGCAGGCTTTATTTTATTCCAAGACCATTCAAAAAAAACAAAAACAAAAAAACACAGGCCGATCGTTACACTTGGATGAATTGAAATCTCGGCCTAATTTTAAGCACACTTACAAAAAGGAAAGAAAAAAACCTGGTATCAAGAATCAGTAAATTAGCTTATGATATGCCATTTAGTTTACGAACCAGCCATTTCTAGAACCTGCCCTGTCCTAGTTTTGCCGAACCAAGGCGACATATCGGACTAAAAAGCATCCTGTAATGTCATTAGGGTTTCCCACTGCAGGTTTTTCCGAATGCCTAATTAAGCACCTTCAGCACCACTGAACTCGTAAAGCAGCGCCTCATTCATTCAGGCTGGTGTATTCATCTGTTTGTTCCATACACATTCTTTAGCTCATTATGATCAAGCAGATTTCTGTAAAAAGGAAAAGCCTCTTCTTGATATGTGTAGTTTATGGTGGTGTGTGACTCAAAGAGGCCCTTTTAGTCGTTTTATTTTATGACTTCTTTATGGACATTGCAGTCTTGAACAGGGACTCATGTCAAACTTCATCCTCACACAGTACTTTGGCATCCAACGTCTCCACAGAAATCTTCCCGTCCATAGCATCCCTTTTCAACACCTCTCCGTTTGTTTTGCATAAAGCACCTTTCTCCTGTATCACTGAACAAAGGCAACCATCCCACGCAACTCCAACTTTCACTCGGTTCATTTAACATTTAAAAAGGCATTTTTCTGAAGGAACGACATGCTGAACGCTGTTTTGGTGAGTCCCTCCTGGTCAACAGGCGCGGCTAGCTGAATGGCAAGTGCACGCACTGGGGTTCTCTCAGGCCTGTTGGCCGTGGATTTAAAAAAAAAAAAAAAAGTTACCAATGCCAACCGCTCCTTTCTGAATTAGAAAAGAGGCTGCCAGTCTGCCACCCGATAAATATTCCTACTGCTGCAACAGCTACAAAAGTCCATTCTTGTTTAGTGCAAAAACAACATTGTCAAATGTTTTGAGTTTTATCTTCAGGAAAAGCAATACCATTCTGATCTGCTATTTTAAGGTGCTGGTATAGAGGGGGTGTAAAACACACAGACGCAGCAACAACAAGTACAAAGAGGTCTCCTAATAAGACACCTTGATGTTCAGAATTTCAGCACGCTCTCGTTTAGGACACCCGTTCAACTTACCCCACTTTCTACACAACATGACGGGGATTTTCAGAGGACATTCATGTGTCCATACGCAGAACCAACAACTGGGCTCCACCCGGCATCAGTCTCCATAAAATCGCTTATATTTGAATGAAAGATTTCAATGCATGATCACGTATAATTACAAATTACATAATGTTCTGTGGTGAAACGCAACTGATCGAAAGGCCTTGCTTGAATTACACACCTCACAAAAATCTTTTCACCTGGACTTCAACGTGTGCTCGATTAATTCTCTTGCAAGTTGAAAACAATACAGTCTGCCTAACAGCACCACTAGGGTGCATTTACAATGTCTCCAAATCAGGAATATGCACTTAATCATACCTGATGTGGGCTTTGCATTTGTTGTTATACTGCTCAGGTGGGAAATCGAGGTGTCCAAAAAATAAAAATAAAATAAAATAAGTCTTGTCAGTTCACTGGTGCATAGAACAAAAGGAAAGACAGAAGGGAAAGCTGTGTGCGAGTACAAACACACTTTATGAATTTGGTCGTACAGCTCAACGCTCAAAACTCCTAAAAAAAGAAAAAACACCAAACACATTCTCTCTTATCAGTTTGAGTAAAACTATGAAGGAAAAAACAAATTAAAAAATGACACTACATACTACAAAAACTGAGAAAGCGCGTTCACCATCATGCACACCAAGCGTTTAAAACCTCTACTGTCAATGCAAGACTCAAACAATGCCAATTAGATAGATAGCAGGGGTAATTATACAGAAATGGCCAGCAGTGTGATGTTACCATAACACTTAAACAGGTAACAAGAGGTAGAACACACGGCCATTTCCATACAATTACACCAGTGTCACGCAATATGGCCGAGCCTCCTGCTCCGAGTGAGGAACACACATCTATAGAACGTTCTGCTATCAAAAGTGCATCCAAATTTACATGTTGTGAGACCAGCACCGATAAGAACAATATTGACATCATAACAGTAAATATCAAGTACATGATTTTTCAGAATGCCCCACAAACACAGTCAGTCGGATTTCTAGTTGCTTTACAGGTAATGAGTAAAAAGGGTAACACAGAGAGGTCGTCAAAAGGGAGAGAGAAGATCCTCAAGATGATGAAGCATCTTTTTAACATACAAGTAAAAAGCCTTGTTGTTGACCAGTCCAGTGAGGATTTAAGGTGGTTTACAGTGAAAACTTCTAGCACCTAGAATCAAGATGTCCTTTTGTGCTTCCATTTCTTTTGAATATTAAATCATGTAAAAGTTTGTAATCTTGTTTGGCTAAGAAAGATTGTGTGTTACAAAGGATACACCCAATTTTCAGGCTATAAAATCTACAACGTTACAAATG
Source organism: Nannoperca obscura (assembly GCA_036024295.1). NCBI lineage: Eukaryota > Metazoa > Chordata > Actinopteri > Centrarchiformes > Percichthyidae > Nannoperca > Nannoperca obscura. The sequence continues at coordinate 6,546 of JAVQJL010102562.1, forward strand.
ACCACATAAATACTTCATCCCGTTAGAAAGGCATGAAGATGCTGATAAGCACTAACAAACGCTACTAAATGCGACATGCTAAAAAATAAAATAATAATAACAAAACAAAACAAAAAAAAGAGCCCTGATTATCTACCTCTATAAATGACCCAAATTCATGTGAGATACCCCACTGCTAAATCTCTTGGTTAAAAATGATGCATAGTTAGAAAATATAGACTACTCACCTTCAATCAAGACTATGAAAACATTCGGCAGCTTAACTTAGTAGTAAAACATAGGTGGGATGTTAGGAAATGTCTAGAATTATTAGTAAGACTGTAACAGTCTTAGAAGGCAAGAGAATATTTGCATTTAAAATCTGTATACAAATAGACAGTGTTAATTTAGACTACATTTGGGCCGGTCATTTAAAAAAAATCTCTATAATATTTTCAGCAGCCTCCACTGAAAGCTTATTCAAAATATACCTTATTACCAACATTACTATATAGTATAAAGACTCACAAAAAGTCATTTGCATAAAACCCAAGCTTTTGTGCGACGACTGCTCCTAATTCTGGGAGCAAACACTAGTTGTTGTTTTTTTAATTTTTATTTGTATTTTTTAAATGGGAATTTCGATTAGTTAAACTCTAAAATGTTGCAGCTTTCACTCCATTGTACCGAATGCCTGGATATCGAAATGCCACACAAATATCCCGCTCTGACAACGAAACTGCAGAAAAACACTATCCTGCCGCTATATACATTAAAACAGAAGTAGGGTTAATGTGTATAAAAGGAAGAAATAAACAATTATCACAAATGCCTAAATGTCTAAAACATGAGTCGGCTACATGCATATTCATTACAAAAATGTCTGAAATTAAATTAGACTATAAAAACTGAAGGGAGAAAAAAAAAAAGATTTTATCAAGTTCCCCTCTATGTTGATTTCTACATCATGTGTCTTTTATCAACACGGCTCAGAGTACATTAGAAAGGTGTTCTTGTTGGGAACCAGTCCCAATACACTTTAGCTCGGCATGGGAATTAGGTTACTGGTGCAACTCTTTCAAACTAAGAAAAGAGGCTAAAATTTCTGTTCTTTCTCTATGTGAACACTAAAAGCCCTCCTCTAGAATAAACTAAGTGTTGGTTCAAGGGTTGATAACAAATCTGATGCGAAGAATCCTTTAGTAAACGATCACCAGATTTGGCATAAAATGGTCGTCAGGGTCAATCGAGGACAAATACTGAAAACCCAGCAGATGTGGGCCTAATAGTTCATAGTTTTACACAGAAATGACAAGAGAAAGGTGGTCTCAAATGGCACTTTTCATCACAAAATGCCCTTTGTGAAAAAAAATCACACACAACCCTCAATATATTAAGTACTTTTGTCCTGATTGAAGTACCCATTCTGGTCAGTGCACTTTGCTTTGATTGGCTGATAAATAAGGTTTGTCAGAGGAGCAAATCATTAGGCATTATAAACAGTGAACAGCCCCTCCCCCGCCCCCCACATCTTTTGATGAATTTGATCCTTCTCCCTTCAAGCACCAAGATCCTAACAATCAATAGAAACAGAGAGAAGGAGGGTGAACAGCTTCTTCTAAATTATAAATCACCCCAATGTATAATTATACTGCCCACTAGTTTAGAAAGGGTAGATTTCTTCGATCAGTGTACAAACTTTTCTTTTTCCTTTCATACTTTGAAATATAGTTCCCTACAACAAATACAAACAACACACTAATGCACAACATGTAAATAAAAACCTCTTCCAGCTCAAACTCCAAGAAAGAGGGATTCTTTTGTAACTTACAGTCTAACAGCTGGCTTGGTTTGGGTGGATCAGGGGCTGAAGTACAATTGTAGACATAGGGGTAACTGACGGGGTCTCTTAGGTAGGGAGATCACGATGTGAAACCACTGTGATGCTATCTATAGCTGACAGTGAGACAGCGATGGTTAGAGTGTTTCATCAGTGGGGGTCTCACCCACCCCGGCCTGGGGTTGTGTGCTCTCAGGCAAAGTACATGGTGCGCAGGGTGTCCTGGTGGATCTGAACGGCCTTGGCCAAGGCCTGTTGGTCGCGCCCGTTGCTCTGGCCTGATGTATGACTGCCCTCGGCACTGAAACAGCAACATTGAAAAAAAGAAAAAAAAACACTTTTCGTTAGGTTCGATTTACAAGAACACATACACACCAAGCGGTTTTAAAAAGGGGAGCAAACAGAGCAACCGGCTCAGAGTCCGTACCTGTCGTGCTCTTTGTCCACCAAGTGATACCGAGCCCGGAAAGCCACCAAATGGGCGTAGTAAGCTGGTGCTGGGATGGAAACGGACCGGGTGCAGCGCACGTAGGTGTGGCATAGCTGGTAGGTGAGGACCTGCAGTTCATCTGAAGAGAAGTGGTTGTCGTCCCAGAGCACGTGGTAGTGAGACGGCCTGCTGGTGCCCTGCAAGGAGTGATCGTGGATGTCAGGTGTTGCTTTCGTGCCCGCAAAGGGAAACGCTGCTGCTAGCTATCGGCGGTCTTCGGTTATTGGCCAGTTTGGATGATGATCCATCATTTGTTTTCATGAATAGTCAAAATCCATTAAATCCATCGAAAACACTTCACGGGCACATGGCCACATTCGTTTTAATCGTACTTACCTGGATGCCAGCGTGACTGCAAAGGTAGAAGTCAAATTCTGATGGGTGAGTGATTTTGGTGTCCACCGTGGTGCCTGCAGGAATGTTGCCGCTCTTCCCGACCTGCAAAAATACACAGAAATGCTTCATTGAGTTAGGTTGGTTTTGTTATATGTTTGGATAACACCCATTATTCTGTTATGCAAATTTAATGTTGACTTGTTGACTAAACGTCACCATAAGAGTGCCATTACTAAGTAGGTATTTAAATGCTAGGGCCGTGCTAGTGTCAACAAATTAATAAAACAACAATAAAAGTACCAGAAAAGCTGCATCATTTTGGTCTCAAACTGTCTCTCATTTCTTAATGAAGTTGGATACATAACTGACATAATTAACATCTCTACCAATTACACAATACTGACCCGCTCGTTTCTGTCCATACAGAACAGTCTTGTGTGGTGTCTCTTCTGCACCACCACAAAGGTGATCCCGGGCTGGTAGTCCTTTTCTAGTTTTATGCAGGCCTCACGGATCGCCAGCAGCTCGTGCTGAAGGACCTGCATGTATTAAAGGCAAAAGATTTCAAAGATTAATATCAGCACTGAGCTCTGCTAAGTACATTCTTTTCTCATACTGGTACTGGTGTCTGAACAAACATATTTTCGGACATTTCTCAGTTTATTCTGCATCATTCTTGAGATAGGTAGTATCACCTGGTTGAATTGCCCCTCAGAGATACCATCCCGGTAGTAGATGATTCTGGTGGGCTTGAAGCGGGTGGACTTGTAGAACTGGATGAGCAGCTCCCTAACCATGGTGGCCAGGTCCTGGATGATGTCCTGACGGTGCTGCTGCACCCGGACTGTAGCACAGTATCTGCTGGGATGGGCATCCATGCTACCAACGACCTGAACAAGAAATATAATTCAGTGCCAAATAAAAGGATTAAAAAATGTAAGGGTGGACAAAAAATCTAAAGCTCTTTATGTGCCTTAATTGTCTTAAGGGATTTATGCACATGCACCCTCTGATAAGACAGTTTCCACCATCTTGCTGCAGGCACGCTCTCAGGTATGCTCTGAACTGAATTTTGAGGGTTACTCTATATTTGCAGGCCAGGAACAGGTTTTAGTTTTAAGTTCACCTCACTGTAGAATTATTCATTAAAGCGGGATTAATGAATTTTGGCCTATTAGAGGCAGAAAAACATCAAAACAAGCCGATAAGATGCACAGCTACGATCGTATCACTGCTAATAAAATTGTTATGGCTGATGTGTTTGGGGGAAAAATTGCCTACTTTCACATCCAGCGGACAGAGGCACTATTATGTTTCTCTCAATAACTGTCTGTGTACAGCTTTGCACTAGGTACTGCAGCATGCGGTGGGTTTTTGCTGGGAGTGACTGCCTACGGGTGTAGCGGAGGCGCAGCCATATAATAAATGTGCCAGACATAAAACCAAAACAACGGGTTCAAAGAAGCTTAAGATCTACAGAGATGGCTGGTGATTATCTGTGATTTTTGGCACTTACATGAGACCCCATTTAAGTATTTTGTGTAGGGTAGATGTTGTGTGGTGTGATGTTACTTACAGCAGCGATGGAAGGCTTTTTTCCATCTCCTGCAGGCGGATGAGTCACATCTGCACCAAGGAAGATCACCGGCTGCTGGAACACCAACGGCCTGGAACAAGAAAGCAGAATGTGGACAAAGGTGAAATGCGGCACCGAAGAAATTATATTTTCCAATTTTGGATGACTGTTGTTAAGTGTCACACGTTAAACATATGCACATTGATTGATTTCGTTAAGTGTCTCCACTGACCTGCCCTGTGGGAGGAGGATGTTATTGACACCGCCCAGCTTGACATTGATCTTAAGACAGAGGTTAGAGAGGGTCTGGGGTGTCGTCTTTTGCACATTCTTCACCTGCACACACTGCGTGGCCATGCCAAGTACCGTGTCCCCGACACGTTTCACCTCAGCTACAACACATCAGGACAACAAGGAGATACCAATTAATTAAACATGATCAGCTTCAATATCAATACTGACAGTGTTTTGCGTTCCTGCTCTGGTGCATCACACCAAGAGGAGGCAACTAAACGTGTAATCTAAACGCCTTATCAACATAGGGGTGAATCTTTTCATTTGGTTGTTATGTACGAATGGGATGGGGTTGCTGATGTTTAAATGACAGAGCGAGTTGGGAAGCCAATGGATACGTAGAAGCACAGAGAGAATGTATTCTCAGCATTTCCTCAAGCAGAAATAGAAGCAAGCAAAACTTGCTCAGCAGGCACTGAAGCAGAACTGCTGGATCTGAACGTGCCGTTCAGATCCAGCAGACTGCCTGAGCTTCAAATACAACACTTGCTAATCACACAAATCCACACTGATGTGGAAATGTGTGTGTTTTAATCACCGCCTTGGACACGGCAGAAATCTAGTTTAAAACAATAATTGCATGCTGTCATGGCATTATTTAGTTAAATTGTATTTATATTTGGCTCGAAGAAGACACTGATTTCATGTCCAAAAATAAATATAAATCATGTCCCTCACTAAATGACACGACAACAGACTGTGTGAGTGGATCCCTCACCGTAGACGGGCGTCTTCCCCGGCAGGATTACGACCACCAGCTGGAGGCCTTGGTAGGTGTACTTGAGGTGCCTGAACATGGGCTCCACGCTGTCCGCTCCCTGGGCATACTTACAGAAGCAAGGCTGACCCTGGATGGGCATCCCTGCATCCCTCGAGATCTTCCTCAGCTGATCTGTGAATGCTCTGAGACAGACGAGGAACTTGTTTATTCACGGTTCAGTGGTGCCTAAGCGGTTCAGGTTGCAAGAGAAAGCAACTGCGAGTGTCAGGTAAACACGTGCACATTGGCATCAGACAAACTGTCAACACTGACATAAAGCGTGAAACATACCCTATACGAGAAATAACTGCAGAAATCCAGCAACGGCATCGCAAATGAATGGCACAACTGTACATACTCAACATGTGCTCTTACTAATTGTGAAAGAACACAAATCAAAAAAAGAGAGAGAAATGTGCAGTTTCTGTGCTCCAGACTGCAACATCTGAAACTCCAGTTCAGAGCTCAGTGTATCCTTATATTTGTGCACTTCTGAGGCCCGGAGATACGCTCGCACGCTTTTCACCACCGGCCCCTTAATTACGGTGTGCGTGCAGTCAAACCCAACAAAAGGCACGTGTCCACAATGACAAGAAATGCATTTACAACGTGCTGGAGTGCTTTACTTACTTGAGCAGCAGTTCAGTGCACTGCCTCTGTGGTGCAAAGCAGGCGATGGCCCACACTTTGATCTCAATGCCAGTGTGGAACTGCTTGTTCCTCATGTCCCACACCCCCTGGATCGGCGTGGCTATTGCTTTGTTCTGCAAATTGTAATGAGCAGCCCTATAAGTGCAAGTCACTGCAGACAAGATGAAGCTCTTCCAGTAAAACTTAAAACCAATCAATGAATCACGTTGCAGTTACATGCTTGAAAGGTCCGGGCTGATCAACGTACCCTGCCTCCATACAGAATGGAAGGTGCTTGTAGGACGCGGCCGTTCACTTCCGTCATCTCATCCCTCACCATCACTCCAAATTCACGTACGTAAGGGTCGGTGTTGAAGTTGGCACTTCTCATCTGAAAACAGAACCGAACACAGCTGTTGAATTAAATGGGAATCTCTCAATCTGCCACTTAATCCGAATACCTACAAATTGAACCAAGTCGAGATTTTTTAATTTTCCTTAAAATGCAGTCATGACATATAAGACAACGGTTTCGACTGTACATATTCGTACACTACATGCATATAGCGTCTAACTAAAATTATTAATTTAAAAACATATCACTATTCCTTATTTCAAATTAGCTTTATTCTCTGAACAGAATTCTCACTGCGTTACTATGGCAGTGTTGGTATCAGTCTACATATTGTAGTATAGTAAGTAAGTATATTACTACTAATGGCTCGCCAATAATGACCAACATCGTGAACCCTCTACTCCAGTAGCCAATAAGCAAACACCAGTGATCCTGTGCTTGGTGGGCATGGGCAGAAGCGTTAACTTTTCTCACTTTAACAGTCAATCCTAGTAAATGCTATTTTTAAGAAACAGGCCATGCAGCCACTCAATCTGGATTCTTTTTAAACCACAATACTCTAAAGGTTTTGACTACTGCTTTATGATTTGAGATTTTAAAAAGGTTTTTAGGAACAGACTTACCAATTTACTAATCTCGTCCTGACGGTCTGGTGCAGATCGGGCTGTGGCACGGATCATAGTGGAGGTTTGATTGTCTGTCAGCTTTTTGATGCAGCGCTGACCTGCCACTATGTTGCACACCTGGAGTGGACGCACGTGAAACAAAACCGGTTTAGAAGGAAATCAATGGTGAGTCTGGTAACTTTTCAAAAGGCAAATAAGTAAAAGGAGGTTGGTGGTGCATACCTCCAGCGGTAGGTAGGTGTGCTTCTGCTCCTGTCCCACCTGTAGACACGGGAGGTGGGGGTATCTCAGTATGAGCTTGTACTTGTCTTTGAAGTACTGTGCTACTGTGCATTCAATAGTTTGGCCGTTTTCCTGCTGCAGGGGGAACCTGAGGGAAGCACAAACCCGTAAAGCAAGAGGAAAAACAATACAAATACGAACAAAACCCCACATCTGGACCTATAGTCTATATATGGCAATGGAGGGAGTATTATGCCTTCAAATCCCAGTGTGCATTAAGTTAAATGCATTCATTATATGCATAGATTTTATCTAACAACACTTTTACTGTTGCTGGACTGCAGACAACGTACTTTTTACAGGACAGTTAATGAGGTTACACGAAGAGAGATGAGACAGAAGAACTTTCTTACGTTTGGTGGCTGGCTGGTCTTCTGGTCACGTTGCACACTCGGTACTTCCTCTTCATCTGCCCACAGTGAGTGATCTCCACCTTCAGGCCTGGATGGAGGAATCACAATAAAGGATAACAGAATTTAAAAACAAAAAAAATGCGTAATCACCCCTTTACAAGACAAAGGAACAAACGAATTTAATTTAAATTGTTTAAGATAAAACTAGAGACTGATAACTCCAAACTGAACATTGAATTAGGGCCGATTTTTTTAAATTAATTAAATGTTAACATTCCCACCCTTTAATAAAAACATTTCACCAAGAAATAACCCAGAAAAATATCTTGTCTTGACCGACAATCAAAGACTTAATAAGCAACTACTAAGCGAGCTCCTGAGCATTACTTACCTTTGATTTCTTTCGTAAATTTCACTCGCTGAGAGTCTGTTAAGGGCTTCTGTTGTTCTTCAATGCTTTTGAAATCCAAGACCTCACACATGAACTCAATTACGGGCTGGGCTTTGTAGAATGCAGTGGCCGAGACTGCGAACAAAACAAGCGCACAGAGATGAGATTCACACAAACAACAATACTTTGTGCAACTTGTGCGCGGTCAATGTGAAAATTACCATCGATGTTGAGCATCATTTTCCAAAGGGAAGGCCTGACGGACTGGTGGAAGCCAAACCACACCTCTCTGCCGCCACCGAGGGGGTTCGAACATCCCTCGGAGGGAGTGAAGAAAGAGCGGCCCACTGGGGTGTACCTGTAACAGAGGACAGTCGGGAATGAAACCTGATTAACACGTTCTCAGAAAGACAAGCTATTGAATGAATTGGTTAAAAGACAGCTACTAAAAAGCTACGGGGTACATATAGAAGCTCCGGACAACTATCAGTTCTACATGGTTCCTGTTCACAATCAAACATAAATGTTTAGAATGACAGATTACCTACAATATTTCATGCAAATCTCTACAAGTTGATTGTTACACCATACTGAAACAACTGTAACTCAATCTCTGCCTGGAAGTGTGCTCAGAAAATTTAATGAGTGAAAAACAGTTTTTTTTACATTTTTCTATCATGTTTTCTCATTTAGACTAGAATGTGTTTATCATGTTGGTGGAATAATTTGGTTTCTGTTTATTTGAATACAACTAAGTAATAACCCATATTGTGCGACCAGATTGTATCTTATTGGACTTGAATTGTTTGCGACTATCAAGTTGGCCATGCATTTCTAAAAAGATTATATTTATGACAAATATGTCAAAAAGCATAACCTATGAAGACAACCCATCATCCATTAATGAATCAAGGCTCAATAATAAAAACCCCACCTCATAGAGGGCAAATGTCTCATGACCACATCCAAGGCTTGGACGGTCTCAAAGGGGACGCTGGGCAGCCGTCCTGATAGTGCCTCGTGCAGAGCTTGCAGGCTGACGCAGGACATCCACTTGATGGATACTTTGAAGCTGCGGTCTTTGCCTTCACCAGGAATGGTTACCTCGAGCTCCACCTGGGTGGCAGATTGGCAAGAAAAGAAAAAGACAAAGGCAACGCTGTGATGTTTTATTTATTTTTTTACAATTGTCTATGCAATTTCTCCAAACGTGGAGATGTTACAGTTGCAGGGTGTCCAGAAAAACACATACTTTGTCCCTGCCTATGGGCAAGGGCATGGCAGTGTAGAGATTCTTCCTCCCGTCATACACCGGCTTTCGATCACCAAAGATTTGTGTTTTAAAGTGCTGGACCATGTGCTCCACAATTTCACTGAGAACAAAATAAACAAATAAATTACAACAGCGCCCAGGACATTCCTACAACTCATGTTCCATGCACCAGGGGCCGCTGACCAAGTACACACGCACGTACCGATTGACTCTCCTGGGGCATTTCTCAGGCTTGATGTCGATGTCATAATGGTAGACCTCCAGTTTGGGGATTTCCATTTCAAAGAAGTTGGCCTGGAGCTTGATTGTCCTGCCCATGGTACCAAAGTCGGGCCTTGATGGTGGCTTGAACACATACTCTGGCACTGGGGAAGATGGTGGGTCTGAAACAGGGGGGTCAATTGAGGGAAAGTGACAGGGTGCATAATTAGGACCACATTGGAAAGACATCAAACATTTCCTGAAATCTTAAAGGCTTGATAAGTATTATTTTGAGTATTTTATATAACTGAACAGTGTCACTGACAGAAGAAAAAGGTATTGTTTGTTTCTCAACTGATCATAATGGAAAATATGCAGGTTTTACTCCTGAACCCACAAACAAACTACGGCATCACAAAATTAGAAATGTTCTAATTTAGAAATTATGCCAAATTAAATGTAAAAGGTTCTCTTTCGATGGTTACCTTTACCAAAAATGATCTTCAGGTATCTTATGTGACGTCTCAACCAGTTTCTGTAAAACCTGTTCAGCCATGGCAACTAATAATTAAGCTGTACGAGTGCTCTTTTCTAAAGAGATCTTAACATGCACTTCATGCATTTTGTTGGACAAGCATGGCGCTTGCAGGACAGTCTCGCTCTTTGTTTCCCATTTTATAAAAAGACAAAAATGACAGCCATCAGAGTTGTGATTGATCTGCTGAAATTACGTTTCGGAATGAATCTGTGGTAAGACATGAGCACGTTGTTACAGAATCAAGTGTGCTTTTACATCTGAAGCGCCTAGCTTTATTAGTTGATCCAAAGTTTCGGAAATATTAGGATGGAGTGAGTCGGGTCATCGTCTAACACCAGCACTTAGTTCACTGATTGTTTTGGCTTGCAGCTGGAGGCATATATATTGCAGATTAACATCTTCTAGTTTGCTTTGAGCTGTGAGTTGGCTGGCATCAACGAGGCTAGCAAAACTCATACTGTTGGCTATTGATAAGCTATTTGGACCATCGCAGCTCCAAAATCAGAACTACGCTGTCCTTCTTTACACCCTGAAAGTGTTTTTGTTCTCTCCATTATTTGTATCATTCTGGAGAAGATGCAAGCTTTCATCGGCAGGCATGCTGAACCAAGAAGCTCCATATCTGTAACGTCTGATATTACTGTGAGACCATTATGAGCCCAGTCTCCATGCCCCTCAGTGCCTTATCTTTGTGCTCCAGCTCTGTTAATTCAAACAGAATAACACCCATAAAACCTAGTCACACACGGTGGGTCATGTACTGTTGAATAACTTTTAGTGTGTAAAAGTGCACTAGCATTCAGAGCACAAAATGAGGTGCACTTAGGAGGAAATTGACTGTCCAGAATGACATTGTCTTCTTTAGGATCTCACTGCCGGCATCCTATTTCCCGGACAATTTCATTATTCAGTCAGACGGTTAAATTGTACTTCATATGAGTACATACAGTCATGCTTGAAGGATGTAAAAATAAATAAATAAATAATAATAATAAAAGCATAACGTTGCCATTTACACTGGGCCAATGATGGGACCAGTTAATGGATTTTCAAGCCCAAATATGGGAAAAGCTTACCAGAGCCTGTTGACCCAGAGGAACGAGGTCCCTCAAGCATCTCAGTAGCTACAGAGAGAAAAATGATGTTATGAATGCTTGACAATCCATTTGATCTGATACAAACAGTACTTAAACATATGGAGTGGGGAAAACGTACATTTGAGTCAGAAATCTGGGTTTACCACTTAAATTAACATGAGCAATGTCTATGCAGCAAGTGGTAAGAAGAGGCAACGGTGAGAGTGCAACTTATCTTTTCTTGTACATTTCCATTTCAAACACTTGCTTCATTTCAATACGTCTTTCTCCCTTATCGCTTCCACAAGACCATCATCCACAATCAAGGACTACTTTTTCAAAACTCTTATCAATATGCACACAGAAGGAATCAAGCCTGCTGGCAATCTAACTCTGCTGAAGCCACCCATTCTCCTGGAAATAGCCCAACGCTACGTCAATTCATATTTTAGTACTACAAAGAGAACACAGATGCCTCCTGTAACATAGAAAACAAACCCTAAAACAATGACTACATTTCAGAGAAATACAACATATTGTTGCTATTGTTTGTTGCTCATCATAAAAAAAGAGCCAATCATAGAGAAAAAAAACATATATCAACAAATGCCACCATATTTTAACATAATTAGTCTACTTGCCAAATTAGTCCACTGTTGCACTCTAACTGTACCTAGCCTCAGTCAAACTTCATATACATACTTCTCGTTTCAGCTTGATATGTTCAATGCTATATGGTCCGTGTTACATTGACAGAGCGATTTGAAGGTGTAGGGGAAATAATAACAGGCAAAAATTATGTAACAAAGCTAATTTAACCAAATTTAAGTTGGATAGTGTTAGCTAACCACAGCTAAGATTGGTGATGAGATTAAATAGCATGGTCGGCCGCTAAATGTTGCTTTCACTCTGTACCTGCTGGTAACCTGCGAGACACTCAAAACAATGATCGGGTTTTAGAATTGTACGATTTATGAAGAAAATATGCGCCAATCGATCCCAGTTCGTGAAAATTGGGAATATGGGAAGGTAACTAACAAGTTCGGGAACGAGTTACCGTTGAAGCTAACTTGGCTAACAGCAGCTTCTTGTTGTTGCACGCTAGCTAAGCTTGCCTATACTACTAATGCCTCCACTTAAGACTAGGACGACATGTTCTTAATCAAATTATTTCTTGGGTTTTATTATAACTAGCTGAATGAAACCGGAATCGAGTATGTGTTCCAGCAATGACTGGATGCAGCTTAGCAGCAAAACGCTGCAACTAGTGTGTTCATTTTTGCTAGCTGCATCACTTAGCCGATGCTAATGTTAGCTGTACCACTTACCTCCAGCAGAGGAATACATTTTGTCGACTTTTTAAGCGTGTGTCGTGGACGTACAGATACTCCACTTTATTTTGGCCAAATTCCACCTAAACTCATACGTGGTCGAAAAGTATGTATATCTACAAGAGCAACGGAGGAAGCCCAGTTCAGAAATAAAGATATTTAGTTAGCCAAGTGGTAAATATTTGGAGTGTCTCATCCTCGGCACTGCCCCATCCCCCCAACACACAAAACGGGAGCCGAGAGAAAAGATAGCACAGAAAAGACCCATAGAGGGCAAGCTTTTCCCTCCCATCTACTTCCGTCTTCGGTCACTTCCCGTTAAACAGCCTTAACCTTCATATTTCTACATGTTTATTGTATTATTATTTCACAAAATATTTATTTATCCCCCGAGCACAATCGTTTGAGTTGTTAAAAAAGCTAATATTCGTGACATCGATTGAAGCTTGACACTTCTGTTCAAGAAAAATATCACAACGGTTACAATATGCGCTGGTTATTGTGTAGATTACTTACAGTTTATACTTTCTGACACATTCATGCTATTAATTTGTTAGTCTGTGTTTTAATCCTAGACTGTTGCACATGCGTGAAACGCTGCAATTTGTCTCTAAGGATCAACGGTTGACGTAGACGTGACTAGGAGGGGAATGATCTTGCTGCTTGAACTCTTCAGTGATGTCAGACGCACGCTGCGCGCTTTCAGCTTTGACCCGCCTTCAAATTGAATAACCACAGCAAAGGTTGTATTATTTGTAAATCGAATCATGGTCATATATCATGTGGCTACGATATTTGCCTGGTTTGAAAAAATATGAACCACAAACCGAGTTGGTAAAAACTTGTTAGCAAGCAAGACATCACAGGAAGAAATCATTGGCCTCAGTGTAGGGAGTACTTCCGGGGTACCAACATCAGGTAAGCTATTTTAAAAGTAGGTAATAAAACTAACACCTACGCCTATTTACTAGTTTAGTCATTGATATAAGAAAAAAATACCAATGTGTACAGGGGGTGCAATACGGCAGAGTGAGTGGAAACACAATAGAAGTAGCAGTAGAAAAACACTGACATTTAGTATGTATGTTGTATATATTTTTATTTTAGGCTCTTTATCTATCAGTAGTAAAAGAAGAATATATACTGGGCAATGAAACCATTAGGCTTGTTAAGAATGTAAACTGAATGCAGTTCAGTGTATTTGTGATACTGGATAGTGTAATAGTTCTAAATGCAAAGTTTATTGGTGATTTGTAACCTCACACCTGTTGCCCTAAAGCCTTTTTGGGCCATTTGGTTTGTTATTATTTGTTATGTTATTTATACCCGTTTTAAGGCGAGTCAAAGTCATCATGTTCTAAACTAGATCTTTGTGGGTGTTGCCACCAGAGTAGGCTGAGCTTGGAGTGCAGCTCCTCAGTTTGGCCACTGGTCGGCGCTGTTCACCGCTCAATGCGTGTAGACTGGGGTGTTGAGGGTTGATTTTGCATGCTCGGCAGCAGGCTTAAAGATAAAATAAGATAGGATAAGATAAGATAAAGATAAAAGATAAGATAAGATAAAATGAATCTTTAATGATCTCGTTGCGAAAGCTGGTCAATTTTATCTTTATGATGCATGCCAATCAAAGGGCAGTTGGCATGGATTTGAAAAATTGCTTATGTGGCAGGGTAACTATTATTATTATTATATCACATAGTTATGGAAAATAGTTTATATAGCACGTTAAATAAATTGGATCTGCTGATTTATATATTGGACATTTAACACGCTGATAGACGTAAGACTATATTTTCAGGAATGGACTATATAGAATATTTAATCAGGTTTAGCTTACGTGAATGTTAAAATAGATACTACTAACCAATGCGATCAATCATTATCCTAAATGATTCGGTTTTATGTATTGTTTCTCTTTAATGTGACGTGATTGAAACATCTGATTTCATGCTGTCATTCTGGGATTATTTGGCCCTGATAAATTAATAGAATAACGTCGAGTCTGTTTTAAAATGCATAAATAAAGAATAATGAAGACGATCGTTTAATAACCGGCCAGGAGGCCTTTTTGGTAATGAGGTTTTGTCCCTCTTATTCATCCTTCTGAAAACGTCGACCGGCCACACGGCCAACACTTTAATTGCTCCCGTTGATTGATAGTATAAAAACACAACAATGCAGCAGCCACATAGCCCGGGTGGTTTCCCCCCTATAAGAAAGCTGGCTGAGTGAATTGGGTGTAGCTGTGTCTGTGTGCGCCTTGGCCAATGGAACCAGATCCTCCCTGCAGTGCGTAAGAGCGCGATTTAGGATTTAACCAAGTCTTTGCTGCGGGGCTGGCTGCAGTCTTCACCAGAGCCCGACGGCCCGAGAGTCATTCAACAATGCCAGTGTAGTTTTCACACCACTTTGGAGTCAGACTGCCTCGTAATTTTTTTTTTTGGAGGGCTAATTAAATAAAACAAACCCACGCGTTCCCTCTCGAAGTATGACTGGAGTATTCGACCGGAGGATCCCGACTGTGAAACCCGCAGACTTCCAGAGCTCCTTTCAACTCTCCACCATGCACCATCCGTCTCAGGAATCTCCTACTTTACCCGAGTCCACCGCCACGGATTCTGGCTACTACAGTCCCGCCGCTGGAGTCACTCACGGTTACTGCTCGCCCAGCTCCACCTCGTACGGGAAGCCGCTCAATGCCTACCAGTACCAGTACCCGGGTGTAAATGGATCCGCTGGAAATTACTCGACAAAATCCTACACTGATTACAGCTCGTACACGACCCCCGCCTACCACCAGTATGCTGGGACTTACAGCAGAGTGCAAGCCCAGCCGAGTCCACAAGGTACGGGCCGCAGATTTTTCCCCATTATATTAAAAGCAGATTATTAGTGGGTAATCACATATACTTTTAAAATAACCAAACTGTCAGCATATCAGCTTATTTGATCATTTCTTTGCATGTTTTTTCCCCGACTGTTGTTCTCGCATAACAATCTAGAAATGGGCAATCTGAAGCGAAATGCGTATTTATGTTTATCTGAAACATTGCGATTCAGTGTGGTTGTTAAATGATAATAAACGTGCTTTCTTTTTATTGCCAGTCTGGAATTTAATTTTTGTTTATGAAAAAAAGATTCCTTTGCAATTTAAGGAATATAAGTGACACCTTACACACAAATATATATATTCAAATGCTATTTGCGATAAGCACACGTGCTTATTCTTGTTGATGATTTTCTTCACAGAAAAAGAGATAAGCGAGCCCGAGGTGAGAATGGTGAACGGCAAGCCGAAGAAAGTGAGGAAACCCCGGACAATCTACTCCAGCTTCCAGCTGGCAGCCCTGCAGAGGCGGTTTCAGAACACACAGTATTTGGCGCTGCCGGAGAGAGCCGAGCTGGCTGCCTCGCTGGGACTCACGCAAACACAGGTGGGGTTTTAGATACAACTCATTGTTCACCCATTTTCTTTGTTTTACATGTTTTTAATACATTTTCAGTAAAAAAAAAGCTTTGGTGAGCTTTGTTTCTGTGCGCCTTTACGCACCGTGCCTCTTCTAAATATATTGTTTCTGAGGTTTAGATATGGGGTATTAACGGTGCTGTTTTTCGCTCTTTTTCAGGTCAAAATTTGGTTCCAGAACAGGAGATCAAAATTGAAGAAAATCATGAAAAACGGCGAGCTTCCACCGGAGCACAGCCCCAGCTCCAGCGACCCCATGGCGTGCAACTCTCCACAGTCCCCGGCCGTTTGGGACACGCAGGGCCCCTCCAGGCCGCACAGCCTGCAGCCACAGAGCATCAACACGACCGCTTCTAACTTTTTGGAAAACGCGGGATCTTGGTACACCTCAGCCGGCAGCTCCATGGCTCCCCACCTGCAGACCCCTAACTCGATACAGCACTCGTTGGCTCTTGGAGCGGGGACGTTATATTGAAAAACCCTGTTGTTCATTTCAAATCATTTCTTTTTCTCCTTCTATGGGACTCGTGTTCAAATTTCAGAGGAATATGCAATGTATTTGATGACAGTCATAGAAGAGACGTGTAAAATGTGTAAATGTGTGCATGTAATTTATTGCATTTTGGAAGACTATTAAACGTTTAAATGGACAATGGAACTTTGAAACCTCCGGCCTCACTGCAGTCTCTTGTTATTTTAACCCTCACGTATTTACACTGAAAATCACGACAAAGACTCACAGACATAAATGACGTTTGTGAGCCTCAGGTGCCATTTCCACACCAGGCTGTAAATCACAGCAGCTGCAGCATTGAGATTAATCTAGAAAATGACATTTCTGTCGAATCAAATCGCAGTAGTTTCCATAACAACCCACGATCTATATTTATTCCGTTATTTATTTATATTAAAGACAAATAATCGACCCAGAAAAATCTGCCTTTTTAGGAGCAATCTGCCTTTGTTTCCCTTTGTGATCCGGCTCAGTTTTAGTCTGCACGTGCATGTTATGTCGAAGGAAAAGAATCGCAGTGCCAATTTGTGACTTTATTAAACCAACATTAAGCAAAGAAGTGTTATTGTAAATGCATTTGTTGAGAAGAACATGCAGGCTACTATGTGCCACAGTAACTCTTAGTCTACTATAATAATTACACTTATCTTAATTGAATACTAGTGTTTCTTGAACTGGACTGATTTCACCTACTGTTGGGATTTCTGCACAATATCATAATCGTTCATAGAGGCTAATATTGTGTCTGTGGAAGTCCGCAGTGGCTCATTTCCTCGATAATATAATTTACAATTAATGGTGATAGCACAGGCTTTGTATCCTGATGTTATAATAATCCACATTTATAAATTAACCCAAATTGTCATAATAATCCCTCAGTATTTTGCTAAATATTTTACCTCATATTAAACATTCTGAAATCATTTGATCGACATGATGTTATTATTATTTTATTCACCACTGCCCCTGATCACCACCAGCATGGCCACCTTTTTATCATTCATATTGTATGTTAGAGGAGAACATGATTGAGCCTTTCAGTCGGTTCCAGCTCGTCTGTAAAGAAAATGCCTGCTTCTCGCAGCAGACAGTCTGCAGTCGCTCCCGCTTTGTGTCCCCTACAATTAGCCGCTTTGAATGGCAGAGAGGAGGCGAGGGGGGCGGCACGGAGATCTGAGACAATCCGCATTCCTGTGGGGGTAGACCGGCTCCAGAGCTCTGCCACTCCCGGCCGCAGCCCACCTTCCGGGTAAAATAAAAAAAAAGGGGGGGGGGGGGGGGGAAGAAA
>JAVQJL010102563.1:0-12015 GCA_036024295.1 Nannoperca obscura
ATTTGTCTTTTAAAATACACTTAGGAAATTAATTTGTATAGCTTTGCCATGCTTCTGTTTTTGGGCCAGCTTCCTGTAGTTGGCAATTGGAACTCACTTACAATTAAATAATTGCATACTACAATAACAATAAAAAAATATATTTTTAAAAAATCTGATGAAACTTTTGACCACCAGGCGGCACTATGTTACCAAAAATCCTGAAAGCCTGCAATGCCTGCTCAAGAAGCTCAGCAGTGAAGCACGTTACTCTTGTCCTCACTGTTGACTGTCAGAGATAATGCTCATTTATACATTTGTATGTTTATATCAGAGTCTCACAGCTTCGTTTTGTCTACTTCCTTTGTGGTTCGACTCTGTGTAGCCTACACACATTCCTAACGTGTCATTACGGTGTGTTCTTAAATTGGCTGATAACTTTAAAATCTGTCTGGACGATAAGAACTGTGGAAGAAGTCAAACTCGCCACTTATAAAGAGGAACACTCACATAGGCTTGGACATGTATACACGCTCTCTATCAAAACAGTTCTATTTGCACACTCATTCATTTTAAATTCTCCCTGATTTATTTATGTGTATAAACTGCACAGTTGTCCATGATCATAGAAACCTGTAGATAATTCATGTTATATAACAACTGCAGGATAATCAAACTCATTCTAAATGTTTTTTTTTTATTTGTAGGAGGGGGGTGTCTATTTGTTTTTTTCTTTTTGATTATAATAGATTTTAATGATGAATGAATTCTGCATTTCAACAGTAGAGTCATTATGTAAAAAACATCGTATTGGGATAAAATGCATTCATAGATTTTTTTCTTGATTATAAAATAATAATAAAGTGCTTTCAAATACTGAAGACATAATAAAACAAGACAGAGGAGAAGGCAAACATGCGCACACCCACACAAACACACAGTTTTATATCTATGCGCAAAATATACATTTTTTACATTGTAATATTAAGGGTTTGATTGCTCATGCCGGTGGTCTGGTTCTGATTAAAAACTGACACAAAGTTTGAAAGTACCATAAGTAAAACATAAAAATGTCACTGTCTTGCTGCAGTGTTTGAACAGTAGAGATACTGCACATCTGCATAGCTTTGGGGTCATTTGTGCTCTGAGTCAATCATTCACACGTTACATTGAAATGCGTGTTATCAGGGCACCGTATAGTCACATCCAACCTTGACTAAAAACCAAGTCATGTCCATCAGCAAAAGCTGTCATGAAGCTATGAATTCGAGAATGAGTAACCTTCAAATGTTTAGCTGAGATTTTGCTGCTAGAGCAGACTTTCTTTTATTAATACTAAAAGAAAACATTAATAGAAATGACATGTACACAACCAGTTGGTGGAATTGTTGTTTAGATTTACTCAAAAACATATTTTTTCTGTATTAGAAATCCAATTATTACTACTGTTACTGTATTAGAACTACTGAGTTGAACTTGTGGTGAACTTGAGCAGAATTTTTTAAATATAGTTTAAAGACTACTAAAGTATCACATTCAAGTGAAAGTAAGTACTTAAATAAGTGTGAAAAACTATCAAATGAATCTGATCAACCGTTATATTCCTGACTGAATCTACCCTACCACCAAGAACTTGAGTGAAAGTAAAAGTGATTTCAGTGTGACTTTGCATGTTCTAATATGCAATCAGCAGGCAATACTCAATATTTCATTATAGAATATGTAAACAATGTAATATACAACACAATATCCTTCTGCAAACAAGTTCCATGAAAGTCAACAACCAGCAATATTTTCTGACTTTCCAACACTGTCTGTAGCTCTATGACCCATACCTATTTGTTCCCACTGACGATTTAAAAAGGGGGTTACAAATATATATATACGTAACATTTTTTTAAATGTTAAATAATTTACTAAAACAGCTGAGCACGTTTCTGAAACAGAAGTAAATAGTGTATTTGTTGGGAACTATTTTCCGGGTGGATTTGGTGAGTAATTACAGAAGCAGGACAGTGTATGTGGGAAGAAACGACAGTGAAGAAACCCGGTGCAGCAGAGTGGCTCATTGATGCACTTTTAATAGTTTTTGGATGACATGGAAATCTATGGCACAGAGGAATAAGATAATCAGGATATAGACACACACAAAATACCAGGTATATCAATTCATTGTTGATTTCTGTCTTTACATGGGACTTATTGACTTGTCCTTTAGAGACAAACAAGTATGCATGGTGACAAGCATTTAAATGAAGATCCCCAAGCAGTTGACCTTCACTAACTTTGTCTTTTCCCCATTTTAGATCATCATGGAGGGATTATGAGATCACATGACGCCTTCACTGTCTTTTTCTGTCTGTCTGTCTCGGCACGCACATGCTGAAAGTACAGTAGTACTCACAAGCCCCCAACATGCTACCACTATCCACAAACCCAAAAAGCAGCCTCCATCACACAACACTAGAGATCATTAATACGACCTCATGTGCCACGCACAAAACCCTTCCTCCGGGATCTTGTTTCCCCTCTCCCCCCAGTGTCCCAATCCTTATCCTCCTCTCTCCTCCGGGCCCTGACTCTCCCACTAATCTGCAAGAGGATTTAGATATTAGGCGGACAGATTGAGGTGTGGCTCGGTCGGTAATGAGGTGAGCAGTGGCAGCGAGTCCAGAGGCCCAGACACCGGCGAAACGACGTGTGGATTGAGCTGTAAGAGGCCCCTACACAACCAGATGTACACAGCTGTCACACTGCTGACAGAAAGTAATCCTGCAACCCCAGCCCACTGCCAGAGAGAGAGGAGAGAGAGACAGGATTAGTATCTCTCCTGTGGAGGTTGAAATCACTGCAGTATTGCCTGTAGTTTTGTTTCTAGATTCAAGAAGACATGGTTAATCTACTCTATGTATACTTTTTTTTTGCAGGAAGGCGAACATTAACCTTCAGTGTAGCTCTAAGTGATCCTAAAGTGGCACTTAGCTTCAGCTCCCAGGTATGAAATGTGAAATGCTCGCTGTTGAATTTAAATTTCCGTTCAACTCCGGAACTGAGAATTGAATTGACCCTGAAATAGGAGTCATGTGGCGGATCCACATGGACATGGCAACTCTTGCACACATACACGCACTGAAGAAGAAAAAAAGTTACTTACTTCATACTTTTAATTAAATTTAATTAATTTCGATTCTGCAAGTGGAAGACATAATACCAATTTCCATTGCAGTTTCATGTGTATTACTGTCAATGTTTTCAGCAGCTTTGAAACAGGGCTGACTAATAAAAATAGTATAATACAACTTATAGGAGATTGCATTGGAAAATTTGCATTGACTTTAAAGATTTAATGATGTTTGAGACTCGATATCAGTATAAATGTGTACTACAACTGAAAACAGAATTGGGAAAACAGAAAGTTACTCCACAACTGTTTTGAAGTAAAAATTTGAGATGCTTGTACTTTGTTTATACTTCACTCCATTTCAGACTGAAATATTGTGTTTTTTACTCCACTACATTTATCTGACAGCTATAGTTACTTTACTGATTACAGCTTTTCATACAAAGCATTTCATCATCTTATGAAATATGATCCACTGTTTTAGATGAAAATATCCATCACTATATAAAGTCATTAAAATGAGCTCCAGCTCTATTTTTAAATTGAATGTTTAGTAGTGTTGCTACTTTTTTCCTAAGTAAAGAATAAGAGTACTTCTTGCAGTCAATAGGTTGAGTGTAAGAGTGTGTGTCAGCGTGACTGGGAGCAGCAGGAAGCTGAGAGGTGAAACCTGAGTGTAGAAGAGGGGCTACATGTGGGTGGGGGTGGGGGGTGGGTGGGGGAGATCATGGAAAGGGGATGCAGGGGGTGTAAAGGGTGCTGGGTCGGTAGGTGGGCTGGTGGTTGAGCGACGGTAGTGGTGGTTTAGTGGGGCACTCTGGGAATGACTCTCCACATATGTTTATTAAGCTTTCTGCACAGTGGACGGAGGCCGGGTTCAGAGCAGGGTGAAGCGGAAAGGTGTGTGTGTGTGTGTGTGTGTGTGTGCGCAGAAAGCGAGAAACTGTGAAGAGGATGTCTATCCTCAAACAACTGAAAAGTCAAATATGTTGGAGAGGAGATGGAGGAACAAATAGCTTCATTTTAAACTTGTCATTGTGAATTTGGCACATTGTTTCCATTTCTGATGTATGGAATTTATGAAGTGATGAGAAAATATGAGTCTTTGTTTAGTGGTTTGCAACAGGATGCAGTCACTTGTTCATTTCAAAGCTGAAAATTGCTCTCAGTTTATAATAGTTGTATAGTAAATAGTAAATTTGAGCTGTTAAAAAGAAACTCTAGGACCCCAAGCAGACATTAGAGTTAATTGCTTTATTCAAATTTTAACTCTTTAAAGACATTTTTTATTAGAAACATAATTGTTTTATTTTTTGGCAACGTTATGGTTTCCATTTCCTAATGTGTTATCTGCAGTGTGCTGTTTTCTGCTAACATTTTGGCCTGCTTTGTCTTAATATGTTGTATCTCAAAATCTTGTTTAAATAAAGGACCAATAAAATATATAACTAATTTGTTTTTGCATGACACATGACTCACATTGACACAATAATTCTCTCTGTTTTATATTTATCAATGTAAAGTATAATGCTGAACTATGCCACGTGTACTCCTTTTGTGGTGTCTGATGCAGCTCGTCAAAGAATTTTCAATTTCGTCAAAGAAGATTGTTGTAGTGCGTGTGTGTGTGTGTGTGTGTGTGTGTGTGCACCTGTGTGTGAGATATTGTGGCTTTGGAGTGGGCACTCAAGGCCAGTCTTTTTCTCTTCCTCCTCCTCCCCCCCTTCTCTGATTCTTTGAAGAGGAATGAGGATGGGAGAGAGGGCAGATAGAAGGCCAGAGGAGACGCAGTGATAGGAGAAGTGAGGGGGAGACAGAAGATTGGAGAGGAGGGGAGGAGAGGGAGGGCAGAGGGCACAGTGACATTACCTCCAACAGCCACCACGACCTCCCTGTGAAGCAGATTTTATAATTCAGAGACTGAGAGATTCACATAAAAGGAGAATGTTTGTATTTCTTTTATTTATTGAATTACATTTACAGCTTTTATTTTGTACAACCAGTTAAAACATTGTCATCCCAAACTAACACACATACTGCATTTGACCCTCGTCTCTTCATTCTGACCCTCTCTGTTACAGGATCATCATCATCACTATTTTCAAATCTTAATTTACACAAAGCAAAAGCAAAAATTTTGCCATTTTTACTTGAATCTACTGAACTTCTGTCATCATTAACATTACGATAAAAACCACTTTCTGAAATGGAGTAACTTCTGTAACTCACATGTTTCATAGTAGAGAAAGAGAGGGGTATGACATGCAATAAATGTCCCCTGCTGGAACCAGATCAGGGTTGCTGCGGTCATATGGTATGTGTCTTAAACATTATGCCACCGGACACCTCAAACGGAATCATTTTAACCAGCTGACTAAATGGTTCTCTTATTTTGAAAAAAAAAGATTATATGACTATGAATATGAGACTTGCTGTGTTTTAAACAGAGAAAGAGAGAATAAAAGAAGTAGTGTAGACATGGTGTATGTGTGTATTCACGTGTGTGTGTGTGTGTGTGTGTCATACAGGGGGCTGTGAGAAGGGTCAAAGTCAGGGAATGCAGGAGGTATGAACGCTGATGGAAGCCGAGTTCACCTGCACCCAATCACCTTCACTGACCTCCACCCATCTGTTTATATTCACTGATTCCACGCCTCCCAGAAAAGGCTTCATATTAGCATCTCTCAGAGATGAGCTGAAGCTCATAACTCAGCTTTGTTAAGCACCATCTTCATACTTTTATCAAACTTCATTTTAATGTATGTTTAATTTGTATGTTTAAATATTAAATAATTAATTAAGCATTATGAGGGTTACAGTAAAGTAACTTTATAATATATTTATTACACATTTTCCAACAAAAAACACAACAAGTGAATCAAACCAGGTATATAAATACACCAAGTCAATTGCTGAGATTTGGAAATGCAGCAACAATGTTATTATAACATACAGAAATGACTGCCAAAAATACAGAAATTAAAACCGAAGTTCTCTTTTAAGTTAGCACTGGTAGGAAAGTCTTCACACACAAATCCACTGTTACACACATCAAAACATGCATATGCACACAAAGCCTCACCTTCATCCCCCATGACCCCCCGCCAGCTCAAGCTGAAAGGCAAAGCAACACCGACCCACACACACCTCCATGAGACCTCGGCCCTGCATTTGTTTCCAACTAAACCCCTGGCCGGCCGGGTTTACGGGGTTTACATGCAACGCGAGAAGCACCACACACTCCTGCAGCACCCCCCCACCCTTCTTCACTCTCACTTTGTTATTTTTATAAATCAAGATTGGGGTGGGTAAGAGATGGGGTGACAGGGGGAGCGTGGCACTGATAAGGTAGCTAATACCCAGCTTTTTGAAAGGTCAAAGGTCACCTCTGCTGGACTGGGTGGTGGTTGGGGTGTTTCGTGCATATGGGGTGAAGGGGTTTAGGTTTTTGGGGAGTCAGCTAAAGGGGGGGGTTGCCTTTTATCATTTTAGAGTTAGCAAGTACAGAAAAGAAACAAACTAAAAGCTGCAGAGGGAAAAGGAGGTGACGGTAAGCAGAATCAGCGTCCCATAGGAAAAGGAAATCCAGTGGGATCAGTCTTCTGATCTGCCCCAGCACTCAGACAACACACACACACACACTTGCTACCACAAAATCAGGCTGTTGATTGAGTTGGCCTCTAATTTTAGCCGCAGACCCCTGGCTCCCAACCAGCAGCCCTTTGCATCCCGGGTCCGGTTGGGAACAGGCGGAAGAAAAGGTGATTAATAATTGTCATGTCTGTCACGGCAGAGTGGCGCACGAGAGGGAAGGGTCCACGGCACTGACGCTGTGGGGGAAAACGGACTTACACGCAAGATGCTAACAGCCGTTGTTGTTGTTGTTGTCTGGGGAGGACAATAGGCGGAGTGTGTGCATGTTTCTGCATTTGTTGCAGTGCAGCTATGGACAGACATACAGATAACACACTAGACAATTTAGATTACTTCAGATGCTCAGATTCAACGTCAGTGAGGAAACTGGAAGTTGTAGCAGCATGGTGAGGTTCATAGATAAGATTAGAACAATCTTGTATTGAAACAGATTTAGAGTTAGAGTTAACCCCCCTAACTTTTTTCTCATCATTTGTCTATTATTTGATCTGTAGAATATAATTCATCATGTTTTAAGGCTGAGAAAAATCATTAAGATACAGAAATCCTTGCTTTCCTAAAAAATGTCTCCTAATGACGACGATTAAAATATGTCCTTTATTCATGAGATAAAATGTGATGATGCTAGCAGAGGTGAGAGAAAGACAGAAGTAGACAGAGTGTTCTGACTCCCTGATGGTGAAGCTGGATACTGTGCCTTCCTGTTCACTGATCACACACACACACACGCACACACACACACACATCCATCCAGCAGCCATCATAGCCACATCAGATCACATATTCTGTTATTCTTTTATTTTATCTTATCACTTCACTTTCACCTTGAAACAACAACACTTTCACCAAACTGCTATGTTTAAGAACATGCTCTCACTCTACATCTTTATAATGTGGTCTGATTTTGCTTCTAACATCCCTCCCAGCTGTAGTCACTATCTCATATAGAGGATGGACCACTAGAGGGCGTTACGTCAGAGAACTGTGGGTGATAACAGATCCATCCTCACCTGATTTCCTCAAATACTTTACACTGGTTTCAAATGTCAAATGTTCAAATTTTCTTTGCTCAGGGACTTTGCCAAAACTGGCAATATGTCATACTGGACAGATGGATTTCTTATAATAAAGAAATAAAATAAAACTAGCTGGTAATATATATTTTTGAAAATTATGACCCTCACAAGATTTATATTGTGATTTATATTGTGAGCCCTTGTGATGGTCCTGACCCCCATGTTTCTGTCTCTGTTGTATTAATTGTAAAAAAATAAATAATGCACAATGTGAAAATTAAAAAAAATCCCATCTGAATCCAAGCTTTTAAAGAAGAGTTGATGTTTTAAATGTTTTAAATGTTACTCTCATCCCTATAGAAAGAAATGAGACATTTGGAATAATCGTCATCAGGGAGGTTTTGACTGGACTCAGTGTGCGTTTGTAGGTTTTCTATACTAAATGTTTAAGATTTACAATGGCTGACTCTACATGTTACAGTGTAATGTCAAGACATTTCACACTCTTTAACTTTGTACAGTGTACTACATCACTCGTGTACTCTTTCTCTCTCATACACACACTCTCGCCTACACACTCAGACACACTACACCATTATATTATATTGCTTGTCAGTGCAGTGTAGAAGGGTTAAATCTTAATTAGCAGCCAACATTAGAGATGTTTAGACATGTCTGTCAGCACCAATCACTTAGAGCCGAGCTGGTTTCGAACTAATCAGGAGCATTTGATCTTGTTCCTTTGATGATTACCCAGTTAACACCTGTTTGGTCTGCTCCAGGTAAACTCTTGTTATGACTGCATCTAAATAATACTGCAGGATTGAAAACTTGAAATTGGGAAAACAGGACAAAGTAAATCATTTGGTAAATTGAACCATGGTACACAGTGTGCATGCACTGAAGCATGGTGTGTGTGAGTGTGTGTGTGTGTGTGTGTGTGTGTGTGTCCATCTGTGTGAGTGACCTCACTCTGTCTACCACACTGTCTCTCCAGCCCTGCAGACTGTGTATCCCCTTGTGAGAGGGAGGCTCCAGGCGTTTGATGTAGTGGACTGTCGCCTCCTCCCTCCCTCAGGCCTCAGATCAGTTGCCCGGGCCCGCTTGGGTTGGCCCGGTTGAGATGACTGCAGTGGTGACGGTCAGCTGCCAAACCCAACGGCCAGGTTCCCCTCGGTCACATGACCCGGGTCACGTGACCCAGTGGGGGCAGCCAATAGTGTTGCTGCCCTTGCCTCTTCATGCAGTGGGAAAACATTCCAACAGCTGGTCTCGGACAGTTCCAGAAACATCTGCAACGTCCGCCACTGGTGAGAATCTCCCCCCCTGCTGCTTCAGAACACAACCTTATGATAATAGAGTTGGTGGATTAGGAACGATATTAAAAAAGATACTTTTTTTCCTTCGGTACCCGTTGCTCTCGTGTCCCATGGTGCATTTTGAAAGGTTGTGGGAGAGCCTGAGAGGCCCTCATCATATCAGCCTGACACACAGTGGACTTATCTGTAGAGGTGCTGGGCTTATTCCTTATCATAAAGCGGATCTGAGTGTGTGTGCACGAGTGTGTGTGCCGGAGAGCGCTCCATAGCCTTTGACATATTGTTAATTTGAAGAATGTTTGAAGTATGATGCAACATCAGCTGCTCTCACTTAGCTTTGAGCTGCTTTCCTCTGAAAAGTCCCCTCCGGTCTCAAATTACCACAGAGACAGCACTAGTACCACACTGTGTGTGTGTGTGTGTGTGTGTGTGAATTGTAGAAAGAACAATACTTTAAATGCCTTGTTAATGTGGTTAATACTCTAACAGACATTCCATATGAACATAATTTTAAACTTTTGTAAAGGTGTTTATTTATACTGACAACATTTTTTGGTGAATTCCAAATTTCTAAATCCAAAATGTGGAATAGATAAGATCCATATCTGTTTTGGAAATGTGTGCTCGGCTTGTCCACTGCTAAAGCACAGCCTCCATTTATGGACTGTTATGAATAATATTCAGTTGAGTTTTGCATAGCTTCTTTGCTGTGATGTGGATGCTAGAATAAGCGGTTTAAGCAATACAGTGTTTTCCCAATTTTCCAAAATCTGTTGGTGGAAGTGTGTGGTATCAAAGATCATTTTGTTTCTACTGGGATCCATTTGTTTCTGTTCCTTATAACCTCGAGGAGGGTGTTTGACTAAACCTCTTCTTCCTCTTGTCATGATCTAATATAAATGGTTTCTGTTATCCCTGATTGCAACCAAAGACCCAAATGCCCCATTGTTAAGATAAAGTTATGACAAGCTGAATATTCTGTGTTAGCCAGTCAAAGAAATGTGTATGTGCTCACTCAACCCTTGACATTACCCCTGACCCATGGAAGATGTTGTTTCCTCATTCACACTCTCTGCCTTCTACGTGTTGCTCCATTTGTTCATTTACTTCTTCATTGGCCTCTGTCCATCTTCGTCTTCCCAGCAGTTCCTGTTGGTGCTCTGCCAGGTCTTTTACACAAGTCCCAGGGTTTGGTCCTTTAGGATCAGTTGGAATTTTACATGAGCAGTGTTACCACTGATGCTGGAGTTTGATAAACAAGAGAGGACAGGATTTGCGGCGCCGCACAAACCTGGCTGCGGCTGCAGAAAGCACGTCAGGTAGAAATGCTTTCACCCAGAGTTACTGTGATCGTAGCACAAAATTATTTGCATAGCAAAACTCTCTTCATCTGTTCTAATAAACAGCGTTGAGCTTGTTTATTAGAAAAGTAGCATGTGTGCCTGCCTGACTGTCGATTTTTGAATTATTATGAAAAATTGTGATTTTGCATTAGGACTAACTCTGTAATATTACAGAAATAACTGGCAGAAATAAGGGTAGGGTTTAAAACAGTGATCTAATCTTTGATTCATATGATTTCAATGATTCATTCATTTATGGTCAGATGACAAAGTATTTTGGAGTAGTGAGAACAATTACACAAAGAAGAATTCAACTGTTAAAAACAATTTTGTATCAAGGCTAACTCCATACATGCCGACTGACAGTATTAGCTAATTAATAGAATCTTAATAAAAAAAAAATATATATATACATGCTGAAATGTGTGGCGTATACAACTGACTTAACTTTATAAAGATTTGATGACAAAATGCAGTAACTCATATTATTACACTACTAGAATAAAATAGAGATTAACATCTTGCCTCCATTAGCAGATATGCTGGTACAGTTAAATGTGATGCTAATGTATCGCCACCCATCTGTCTGCCACATCAAGCAATGTACAACAGTTATAATTTGCACCGTCTTTGATCTCTCACCTACATGAAGTAACCTCAGGGTCTGTCCTTGTCTTTCAACTCTGAGCACAGGCTCGGGCCCTCTAGCTGTTAGCCTCTAGGTCAGTGTGGATAAAAGCTCTCCATTATAGAAAAAGGAAGCAGCACATGTTGAGTTTGTTTTACATGGGGCTTAATGGATTCCCGCTTATGCATGCATGTGTGAACGTCCGCTTCCCTCCACCGCTGGCCCGGCGGTAAAGGCACGCGTGACCATGCACACGCATCGCGCCTGCGGACAGGATGGGCACCCACACATATGCCCACTGTGATGCAGGGGCAGATGGTTGCCAAGGCGGGTACTGCAGGCACAATGGAAGGATGTGGTGTATTGTTTTAGCCTATGGGGCAATGGGGCAAGGGCTGCCAGAGGCAAACGAGGCAATAATAGGATGTTACTAGTGACATAATAAGTCAAGAGGAAGGTCGAGAGGAATGACTAATAATGATCAGGTGCTGAAAAACATGTTTAACCAAGGTGGGGTTTTTTGCCAATTTTGTAGCAAAACAGCCACAGAGTGTTGGGACAAATGTAACACATTTCAACTTTAGCAGCCATGTATAATTTGATAGGGCCACATTGATGGGAATGTAAGTTGGAGTGGGTTAGGATGTGGAATGTGCCACAGCCAATCAGGCGCCTCAATCTCAGGCTGACAGCCAATCAGGTCATGGCACTTCAGCTTCCCGAGAGACCACTGAACTCCATTCAGAGGACATTTCTGAGGAGATCATGAACTTTTCGCTCCAGGAGATCTCAGCTTCCTTTTCTCCATCCATAACTTTATTTTTTTTTCTGTCTTAGAGAAGTATGTCTCCCTGGTAATTGTATTTTGCCTCATGCCAAAGAAATGTTTCCTCTCTCACTGCCCTGATCTGTCTCTCTCTCTTTGTTTCTCCTTCTGTGGGGGGGGGGGGGGGGG
>JAVQJL010102573.1:0-22432 GCA_036024295.1 Nannoperca obscura
CTCCGATCAAAACTGGCCAATAGAAACGTGTCATTCATCTTTCAGCGTAGGTCCGCCCACGGAATACAGCGGAACCGGAAGCACAACTTTTAGATTCGTAAGCAAAACTTTTAGATTCGCAGGCAAAGCTTTAGGGTTTGAAAGCAAAAGTGTGGAAAGTTTCTCTCTTTTAAACAATTTTTTGACTGCTTAAAAAAGACAAAAAAAATAGCTCCATGGAAAAGTGCTTGAATTTTATTCTTCCAAAGCTCTATAAACCCTGATTTAAATAAATCCTATGGTATGAGTGGGATAATTTCCTTCAACTTATCCATCATCAGAAATTTACTCCTTGTTGGGCATTATTCTGTATATCATTCACAAAGTATCTTGCAAGGTACCAGCTAAAAAACATTGTTTTTAAACGAGACACCATTAAAAGATCCATCTTCTTTTCAATCCTTGAAGCGATTAGCACTCTGTGATCTCTGATGTCATGGTGCAGTCCCTTGTGGCAGCTGTGGAAATGTGCAACCTGTTGCTTGTTTTGTATAGAAAATGCTGCGTGTAAAGGATGAAGAACTGTCTTTGCAAGAAAGGAGGGATAATTCCTACCACAGACGGAGACGGTACTCCGAGGACTACGACAGTGAGGCGGATCTCTACCAGCAGTACAAGGCAGCAGGACTTGACAACAACATGGTAGCAGAACATTTGACACCATTATTGTTGGAAATAAACCTGCTCATCTCAGAAGCACTCGATCAGCAGCTAAAGCATTTGATCAGGAACTGTATGTTGAGTCATTTGTTTTGCTCTCCTCTCACCCAGGCATGGGCTAGTGATGACGACGACGAGCCGCCTTTCAGTCCTGTCATGCGAAAGAAAGCTGTGAAAGTGAAGCACGTCAAGAGGCGAGAAAAGAAGTTTGACAAGAAAGTAAGACTTGTTTCCTCATAGAAATTATTATTATTATTATTATTATTATTATTATTATTACTATTATTTGAAGTGCTGCCAGGTGTGAAAATGGTAAATGGTAGTAACAAATATAGTAACATCCAGTCTACTGCCCCCCCTTTTTGAACTATCCAGAAGGAGTCCCGTCGCCACAAACAGAAGCAGAAGCACAAAGACAGAACCAGATACAGCGAGAGGGGCGACCTCCGGGACAACACAGGGCAGCGTCAGTGTCTGGGGCCGAGCTGTGTGAGCCCAGCAAAACCCAACTCCAAATACTGCTCTGAGGACTGTGGCATGAAGCTAGCTGCCAAGTAAGAATGCCTCCTTTCACTTCATGCATTAATTCTACTTCTGTTAGGATGGGTGCTGTAGTCAGGAAGCCTGCTTAGAACAAACAAAGCACACATTTCAATTAAATTGATGTAGAAGTTTAGTTCATGTGCTGCTCAGAAGAACCTTGTTTAACACCTGTTTAGTGTGAGGGATTATAGCCCTGTTTGTGTTCAAACGAGAGTACTGCTGCTCCACCTAGTGCTAGAAGAAATAAGTGCAGGTAAAATGATGCCGTTTTTTTTAATTACATACTGTAAGTAATGTCTGATTTATTAGTATTAGATTAGCTTCTTTTGAAAACTTATGAACCTGAACACATTTTAAACCCACAATTTAATTAGATTTGTCACTTAGTATTGCCGAGTGAGATTACTGAGGCATTTTCTCCCAGCTAACTAAAATTACAATCAAAGGGAAATCCTGATCATGTTGAGTTTTTTCTTTTTCTTTTGGCTTTAAATGCTTTAATCTGTGTGCTTTCTTTGGGGATCCTCAGCCGGATCTATGAGATCCTCCCTCAGCGTATCCAGCAGTGGCAGCAGAGTCCCTGCATCGCAGAGGAGCACGGCAAGAAGCACCTGGAGCGTATCCGCCGGGAACAGCAGAACGCCCGGCTGCGCCTCACAGAGATGGAGCGGCGCTTCCACGAGCTCGAGGGCATCATTGCTAAGGCCAAGCAGCAAGCGGTTCAGCAGGACGAGGAGGTGAGCTGGTGAACTGCTTTTTCAGGGCCAGCTTTGAAATCGCAAACTCAGGCATTTTTTGTTTATTTGAAGCTACTGATGAAGAACAGAGGCAACAAAGGCTTTGGTTGTGTTTGTAGGTGAATGAGGGCGACAGCGAAGACACAGACCTGCAGATTTTCTGTGTGTCTTGTAGTCATCCCATCAATCCTAAAGTGGCACTCAGACATATGGAGAGATGTTACGCAAAGGTATTTCTTTTTTAAACATTTTTTATCCCTGTTTCTGCTTTTAAGCATCAGATATAAACACAACGCATTACTTGGCTGCTTGTAACAATTCTCTCCCTAATGATAACCTTCACAGTATGAGAGTCAGACCTCGTTTGGATCCATGTACCCTACAAGGATAGAAGGGTATGGAAAGAAATACTCTCAAAGTGTATACAAATTTTCCCCCGGTTCAGTGGATTTACTAACAATTTCTTTTTTTCCCCACAGAGCAACCCGACTCTTCTGCGACGTGTACAATCCCCAAAGCAAAACATATTGTAAGAGGCTTCAGGTTTTGTGTCCAGAACATTCCAGAGATCCTAAGGTCAGTGGAAACCCCTCAGCCACTAAAAGCTGCGCACTTAATCTAAAATCTGGAACACTGATAGGAATAACCCGCTAAATATAATGTTGTTTGTGTGGAGATTCTTTAAAATGAGTTTTCTTTTGTTTGCTGACTAGGTCCCAGTGGACGAGGTGTGTGGATGTCCCCTGGTGAAGAATGTGTTTGAGCTGACTGGAGATTACTGCAGGGTCTCCAAACGGAAATGCAACAAACATTACAACTGGGAAAAGCTTAGGAGAGCGGAGGTGGACTTGGAGCGGGTCAGGGTGGTAAGTCAAACCTCATGACAGTTGCTTTGGTTTTAAAGGGCGAAACTTGTGACATTTATTGGAAATTCTGTAGGTTTTCAATTGGAAAACGTCAAATAAAGTCCTATATTTGATGAAATTTGTACCTTTCCAAGAGTTTCTGTTGATATCCTGCTTGAAATTACATCTGTTCTAAGCAAATGCCTCTTAGCCCTCAACCCACTATGAGTAAAGTCATAACTATCCAACTTTCTGACATTGAGTCACTTAAAATTTCCTTCAGCGTAACCTTTTTTTATTTTTTGCTTTTCTCACCCACAGTGGTACAAGCTGGACGAGCTCTTCGAACAGGAGCGTAACGTCAGGACTGCTATGACCAACAGAGCCGGCCTTCTCGCTCTGATGTTGCACCAAACTATTCAGCACGACCCGCTGACGACCGATCTCCGTAGCAACAAGGATCGGTAGTCAGAGCTAGTCTGCGTTGGCTTGTAGAACACTGTAAATAACATGACATTTGAGTGTTATGGATTTAAACTTGTAGAACAATAACTACCATTTGGATGAAAAGCGATTTTCTAACTAGATCATTATTTTAAAGTCTTTCTATAATAATTCACTTTTAAGAGGTAAATGGATATATTTTTTCCCTGACTTGTAGATGAACTACTGCTGATTGAAAACAGTTTTTGGTATGACCATCCTGAATAAACCCCTTAAACTTGCTCCAGGCTTGGTGTGTTTATCTGTTATTTGTACCATCATTTAAACACTGGACTCTTGTTTTTATTTTTAATTATGATCACTATTATAAATTGGCTTTTAATGCAACTAAACCAAGAATATGTACTTTGTACTGGCCCATTCTGCACTACCATGAAGAATAGTACAGTACACCAGAGCGCTGCTACTGTCTTCAAAGCAGAGAGGTAATGGTTGCGTGAGTATATGAGTGGATGTCGGTGGAGAAACAACAGTGAAGTAACATTGATGTTACAGAGTGGACTGTTCTTTCTTTCATGAAAATACTGATGAAGTTCATTGTACACGACTAGCTTTGCCCCTCCCACCCCACAAAGTTGTCATTTTACAAATGTTTAATATTAGGCAGTGATGCCCTTAAGTGCTCCTCTGACCAAAAACTGCTTAATTTGGTTTGGGAGTGCAGGTGATTTGACCTGAAAATGGAGGTGTATCATACTTTTATGATTTTACAGAATCATTTTAATTACAGATAATTGTTTCCAAGCTGAGTGTCCTGTAAAGACAGACACTGTCAACTCAGCTGGCAAGATTATTTACTACAGTTAAACACAACTCTCCCAGCTGCCTAGTGCACTCACATTTCTTTTTAATAACCCATGAAGGCAGCACAGTTAAATGTCAAAAACGAAGCATATCATTAAAGATGATACAGGCAGGATGAGAGAAATAACTCCCTTCTGTCTGTTAATTGGGCAGGTCTTACTTGTGTTTGTTTGTCATTTTACTTGCTTTACTTATTTACAGGATTCAGTATGATCAAACATAAAGGAAGTTAACATGATTACATGTCCATAATAAAATGTAAATTCCCTTAAAGTTTGCATCAAATGAGTAAAAAAAATAAAAAAATAAAAGTACATCCCAAAGGGGGTTATTGTAATACATTCCCCACTTGAGCGCCACAGAGGCATTGAGATTTTAATTCTTCAATTCTAAGGTCAATTAAATTGAAAAACAATTGATTCATTGTATGTGTTAATGCATAGTATGTAGGTGGGGTTAGATTAGATGGAAGATGGAATTTAGTCTTATTTTCAATCCAGTATATGGCGGTAATGCAATAGTTTGTATCTAAAAACCAACGAAGAAGAATGAGAAGGCGTCCCCGGAGTAGACGGACTCTCCTCTTTGCTGTCTAGCCTTCGTTGGTCCCACCACTGTTTCCGTTATTGCTTGATGCCTGATAGTTAGCCACGTTAGCGCTACTTCGTAAAGTGAAGTTGTGCCTGTAGTTATTAGAGTGCCAAGCATCTGGGGAACATTACACTAAAGGTGTGTGTGATTTGTTGGCCCACCTAACCACAATTATTTGTAAACTGTTAGCGATACACAGCTCTCAACTCAGAGGAATCATTTTGGCATGTGAACCTTGGAGGGATGCAATAGCTAACGGGGGCTAACGTTATTACCGTACAGTTTCGGTGTTTATACTCCAGCTAAGTCAACGTAAGTTGTATTGACACCCCACTGCTGATATTGTGTTGTATGTTTCTCAGCTACGTATTACGACAAAATCGGCACTAATATCAGAGAAACACCGCACTTCCAGCAGTAACAGCACTCTGAGCAGTCGAGGTTAGCCAGCCTCGCTAACGATGTTTGCTAGCTACCCCCCCGGTGCTAGCTAATTATCTATGGATACGCGGTAGCTATATATTTACGGAAGCTTGCCAGTTTGCGTTTACTAGATTGGGGCATACATCCCGTCTTTTTAGTCGGTTTGCGATCTAAATAATTTGAAAATGCTGTGCTAACCATACGTCTGCTCGTTAAGTCATGGCCATCAGGTATGAACCAGATGTTTCAGCAGCTCGTTGTTACAAGCCAACATCACCTTACAGTAACACAACCATCAAGCTAGGCTAGGTTAACTGTTCCCTCTCTATTGGAGATACGGCGTGTTTAATCTATGTTGCATCCTCTTTTCCCATCCTCTGTCATGTAAAGCCGAGCAGCTGTCAACGGTTCACCTGCCTTCCCAAATCAAGGTCAAGTGGCTACCTCCCCGGACAACACACCACTGTTAATGGAATATAAGAGCGACGGTGGAGGATATCTAATTTGTGTCCAGGAAAACACTTTGGACCGTTTGTAGCTCAACACCGGTGCTTCAATGAACGAGGAACCACTTGAGAACGCGGTCGCTGGCAGAGACCCTGTGGGGGAAGATGTGAAGCAAAGCACAGAGAAGAAGAGCAGTGAGGCGGCTCCCTCAGACAGACTCCATACAAAGGAAAACCCCAGCTCAGATCCAGGAGAGGAACCTCCAGGAGAGGCAAAGGAGGGGGCTAAGGCCACTGGTGGTGAGCCTCCTGTTGACTGGTTTGAGCCGCTTGAGGATGATGAGGAGGAGGATGATGATGATGATGCCAATAGCCTTGGTAGGAATGATCCAGAGGAAGAAAGCCTTGCAGGAGAAAGTGAAAGGAGTGAGAGCATGGTGGGCAGCGAGAGGACCTTGAAAAGGATTTCTCAGTAGGTTGAATAATGGTGTTTAACTTCAGTCTGTGGTCACTATGAGCAGTGGATAAGATTTAGATTTGTATGGCCATGTCCAAACACTAGAGCCACATTATCTTTATCAACATGGAGCTGACAGCGGGAATGCATATGTGTTAAGACTGATTTTCTGACTGAATCCAACAGGTAGTGTATTTAATTAAAGGGAATGGTTACTAGATGACGTGCACTAGCAAGGGGGTTACAGTTTATAGCTGCTTGATAGGAAACAGAGTATAATCATATGTAAATATATTAAATAAATAGTTACATTCAAAGGAACTGCCATTGAATTTAGAATTTTTCCGCTGCAGGTAACTCTGCCTCAGCCTGTTGAAAGAAAATAAATGTATAACACCACATAGCTTAGCATATTAACCTCTTCTTGGCTGGCTTCCTGTGCAGTCTGTTATCCCCATGCGGTGTAGAGCTTTCTAACATGAGTAACTCCCGTTCCTCCTTTTAAATCCAGGCTTCATATTCCCCGCCGTAAGCGGACACACCCTGATGAAGGATGGGTCGAGTGGCCAGCACTTGGAGAGGGTTGGAAACGCAAAGAAGTTGTTCGGCGCTCAGGTTCTAGCATGGGACAGAAGGATGTGTATTACTTGAGGTAAATACTGGATAGCGTCTGGATTGATTTCCTTCTTTCTTCCACCTTCAGTAACTTTAAATTGTAGGAACCAAACACTGAGCCACAGAAGGGCGAGACTTTTACTTCCGAGGTTCAAGATGTTTTATTGTTCAGCTTGCATAAAGTACAATACAAATCTGAAATCTGGGTTTATGAATGTATTTGAGAAGAGGGATTCTTGGATCCACAAGTTGATTCGTAGTTTGCGCCAGTTTATCCAGCTTACATAGTCGGAGTCAAGTAACTCCATCTGACAAGGGTCCACTACTTTCTTTGTACAAACTTTGTGTTACCAGAGGGGAAGCTTCTGGTCCATCCATACTTACTTACTGAGATATACAGACATGATACCAAAGTTACATAAACATATTAAAGATGCAGGGTTTGTACAAAGCCCTTGAAAGTTTGGAAAATGCTTAATTTTAACCATTATGGTTTCCAGGTTAGGAATATGCTTAAATTCAAATATACTACTATATACATATATTAAATATAATGCTTGTAATTTAAACATTATTTTGTGTTTCATCTACACAACCTCTCATATAAACCAAAAATCTTAATGTTTAAAATGAAGCGATCCTTTTTGATCCAACATCCAACATTTTTGGTTTAGATATCTTGAAAGTGCTTGAAAATGGCTTGAATGTTACTCTTGAACAGCTGTGCGAACGCTGAAGATATATAAAAGATATAAAATTTGATATGCAATTATTGTAAGAATACATAAGCAAATGAAATATAGTTATCTTATGTCATACACAAACATTATTTCCTTCAACAATAGTTCATTTAAAAAATGTGCACTTGTTTTCAATTCAGGGGGCAGAACATTTTAATCAAATATTTACTTTGTGGTCAACAATATTCTGTTGATGCTTCTTATCCACCGTAGAAAGCAGTTAGTTTGTAGTGGTCACACAACTTTCTTGTGTTCAGGTTTGTTCAATGTGACAATAAAAATATCATAACTGTTCATACTTACATACATACCACTAATGATACATTATTATTAATACTTTTAATAATACATGTTACAGCTTAACCAATGAAATTCAAAACATTTTCTGCTTTATGATTTTTCAAATTTGGTCTCATAAGATTGTGATCTCAATATCTTCACCGACACAACCATTAATTCTAGTGTCACCTTGAGTTCTGGAACTTGTGGTTTTCTTTTTTGACTGAACAATTGATTAATCAAAACAAATCTGTGAATAAATGAATAATAAAAATAATTGTTAGCTGCTGCCCTAATCCATTTGAAGAAACGGTTAAATAAATCATGTTATTTAGCTGTTATTTAGTGCCATTAGCTGAAGCATGTGACTAGATGACAACAAGATGTAGTTTTTAGTGTTTGTCCTCCAGCTCTTTGCAGTTATTATTATATTTCCTTATTTTTCTTTGCAGTCCACGGGGCGATCGAGTAAGAAGCAGAGTAGAACTGACTTCAGTGCTGGAGGGGCATCTCGACTTGTCGACCTTTGATTACAAGACCGGAAAGTTCTATGACAGCGATGCACCACCCACGAGAATCCGAATCAGAGCGAAGGTATCGACCTCTTTTGTCACTTAAAACCTAAGAAACATTCAAGATGTATGAGTCTTACAGTTGGTTTTCCTCACTTTCTAACCAATAAGAGAAAGATCCGGGAGCGTTCTTCCTCCGAGTCCAGCTGGATGGACAGAGGAGAGGGGGCCGACACTCCAGACTCGCACCACAGGCTCACCCCGAGTCTGGTGACCAAAAACCTCTACTCTAACCAGACGAGCTTCTCCTCGCATAGCACGGTGGGAACTCCAAACCAAGGCTCTCGCAAAGAGGATGCACCAGCGGAAGACAAAATTAAACTTCCCTTTCCCTCGTCCTCCAGGCCGCTCCCGCTCCCCTCCATAAATGGAGAAATTGGGTCAGAGGACAGCACTCTGTGAGTCCATTATTTCTTCAGTTCACGTTTCAATCATTTAACTTCATCAAAACTGCTCATGTAATAAACAAGACACTTGAGTATTTCCATTCAATCAAAAGGGTTTGTTGTGAATTGTTGACATGCGGATGGACTGAGCATTCCCATGTTTCTCCGCAGGGTCTGTGCCAAATGTGGCATTTCCTTCACAGGCACATGGTATGACAAGCAAAGGAAGAGACCCTGCTGTCCCACCTGTTGGGGTATGTCACAATATGTGCAATGTCTTGATTCTGAAGTGAAAATAGTGTTGGAGACAGAAAAGAAAATCGTCAAAATAACTTTGGGTAAAGGTACAACTAGAATTTAACTCAATGTTTATTTCTTTGTAATTCCAGCTGCCTCAAAGACAAAAGAGCATCCGATGATCCGTTTCAGAAAGGTATAGCATTGTCTGTCCTTTAGCCACATTAACTAGCCAAAACATACACATATGGTCCATTGGGAACGTATTAGTGACGCAGTATTTCAACAGTGGATTCAGAATTCCAGTGATGTGGATCTCTGTTTATATGAAGAAGCTGAGTTGTTGTTTTTGTCATCTGGCAAAAATAAAATTCAGATTCTTCAACACTAATTGTGTGTTCATGCGCAAGTCGATGCAAAGACGCGAATACACCAGGCGACACAAACTCCATTCAGAGCACTTGTTTGCTTTTCGTCTTGCGGACAGAACTGACAGCATGAATTCAGACTTTTTATGCATCTGCATCATGATGTAATTATATTGGCAGAAAATGTAAAGATGTGTAAGAAATACCAATGAGACACAAGTTTTAATAAATTAACAATTGGCTTTTCTCTTCTTTTTCATGCCACTTGCAGTGGATTCCTTGTGGGCAGTGTGTGGGATGCCACAACACAGTTAATTGTGGGCAGTGCGCCAACTGCAAGCATGGACTGCAGAGCCCCGAGTCCCGGAAACGCATATGCCGGAAACGCAAATGTATATGTCCTATTCGCAAGGTAAGCTGCCAGTTATTGTTTATTGTCATGCTTCTTGTTTATGTTACTTTTGCATTCATGCTTTTTCCCCTGCTCTGTGTTCCTTCAGGGTCCTGGAAGTGGAGGCTTCCTGCAGCAGAGGCCTTATAATGACATTCCTGACACGTTTGATGACAGCATGAGTTTCCAGGTAATAAAATGTGTGTAATCCACTAAAATGTTTACCGTGCTTGCTGCTCACGTCTGTAGATTTTCACGGGTTCTTGATCAACTACACACGTAAACTGCCTGCTATAATAACAGTTTTTAATTTGGCAAATTTTAAAGTAAAGTTCTCACTGTTTGGTTGTTAAGTCAGCATTAATTGTTGGCTGCGTTTTATAGAAGGACATCTTTTAAATCAAACGACTATTGGCCAAGAATATTCAGTTTTTCTAAAGGTTGGTTTACAGTTAGTGTCAGACTTGTTTCACTTTTTCCGAATAGTCCACATTTGAATACAGCCTGTGTACGCGATGTGGCATGTGTTGCAATTGCAGTGCCAACAGTGGTAATCATGCATCATGGCTCTGACATTAAATGATTCACCAATTCACGCTGAGTTCTAACAACAACACTTTTCTTTTACAGAGCGAAGTTACAGACTCGCAGGTAACTTATTGTAGCACAAAACCAAATGATATCTTTATTTTTAATACTCAGTATTATTGCTATACGCTCACTGATAATGTTTTATTCACACAGCACCCGAGTCTCAAAAGCAGTGACACGGAGAACTTCTCAGTCAACGTGGACGTTGATGATGAAGATGACATGTCGACTGACGACGACGACGATGTTAGTTTGTTTTTTTACGTGCTGTCCTACAGACATGAGTGCCTAAAGT
Source organism: Nannoperca obscura (assembly GCA_036024295.1). NCBI lineage: Eukaryota > Metazoa > Chordata > Actinopteri > Centrarchiformes > Percichthyidae > Nannoperca > Nannoperca obscura. The sequence goes on from JAVQJL010102573.1 coordinate 10,524, forward strand.
GATTCAGAATGAGCCAATATCTGTTTTGTAACAGTGACTTAACCCTCGTAGGCCTGAATAGAGTGCTGCAGGGATGATGTCTTTTTGTAGACCAGTCCGGAAGTTGTGGTTTCCTCCACAAAAAGCCAATGGGCTTTCTCCATTGGATTTTGGATTATTGCAGAAAATAAACTCTGGCAAACAACAGTTTGATATTAACACCACATTTATGATTTTTGAAGCGTAAATGCAATCTGAAGTAAAAAGCTATCGACTCCGTCACCACCACGAAGCTTCTAAATTTTAATTTGGTTTCACATGCTTACCTCTTCTACAAAATCCTTTCGAAAAGTTTGAGTTAAAATAGTTTGCAAGACTGTGAGTATAAACACAACGAGGCTGTAAAGGTGGACGAGTGAGAAGGTGAGTTTCTGTGGTCGGCGTGATGACATTTAATGTCGCTGACAGCCTGTATAGTCTCAGTTAGCCACTTGTTAGCAAATGCCTTTTTTAAGACACGTAAAAGCTTCAAAATTCATGAGTAAGATGTTTACTGACGTATTTTATGTCATAGAACAAAATGTGAAAATTGCTTACGCTTGTGTTAACCACAGACCTTATTTCAGGCATCTAACTAAAAACCGTTCAAGAAACCCATTTACTTCGAGACGAGGGAACCAGAAGTGCAAAAGACACATTCCTCCTCTGTAGTGGCTAGGGCAAGTTAGCAGGTTTCTCCTTCATAAAGAACCATAGCTGTGACTGACTTGAATTCATGTCATGCCAGTAATAATACAACTATCAAAACATTCATCCAAACTTTTCAAACCACATTGGCAGAACTTTTTTTTAATCATAATGTGGCTAACTATACAGTTTCAGTCGGAACAAAATTTACCATTCACAGCTGGGTCTTAAGTTTTTGACATATTAGTAGCTCCCTCACTAAGCAGTTTCCATCTTAATGTAGCATGCGCAGAACAAAAAAATAGAAACAAATGCGTGTTTCCATCCACTATTGTGATTTAAAGAGCACCAGACAAACCTTTTTAAATGCTGGTGAAACAATGTGGGTGGAAATGTGATGGAAATAAAGCAATTTATGTTTTGTTTCCATGTGTTACGTTACGGTCTCCTCATCGCCTCACAGATCTGATTTTGTTTCTTCAGTGGAGCGAATGGGAAATGTGCATAAAAACAGGTGGATGGAAACGCACTTATCGTCTCATAGATACAAAATGTTGCACATTATGTTACGATTGCCTTGTTAACACAAAGAGATTATTTGGGTTTTCTCAATTTCCTACGGGTTGTATTTAGTTCATTAATAGAGAAGATGTCTTACATCTGATACCAACAGTGTTTATGTAAATACCTCTCCCCTCTGTATGATATACTTGACTTTTTCAAAGTTTGGAAGATTTATTTTAGGAGTTTGAGTTTAATTAAGCAACATTTCTCTATATAGTTGACAAAATGATGTAACTTATCAATCATTTGTTTGCTTGATATAATGGCTACATAATGGCTTTTATATTTGTGCTAAGTTCTCTTGCTGGTCTTATTTTCAGTGGCATAAGAAGCGGAAGAGGCGATCCTGCGGGGAATGTAAAGCCTGTCTCTGCAGGAAAGACTGTGGCACGTGCGATTTCTGTATAGACAAACCCAAGTTCGGAGGCAGCAACAAGAAGAGGCAGAAGTGTCGACTACGTCAGTGTCAGAGACAGGCAATGGTAAGAGCCTACCTGTTTGCGATGTGCTTGTTGCCTCCTGCAGTGATGATGTAGTAGCGTTGGTTTGAAATTCATGTGTGCTTATGTTTGTCAGAGACACTTGCTGCCTTTCCAGATGGGACAAGGTGACTACGGGCCAGATGGCTCAATGCTGCCGGGCAGGCCCAGACCTCACTATACCTACAGTCGAAAGTCAAATTTAAAGAAAAACAAAGAGTCGCAATCTGGCTTGGACTTCAGTGACAATGAAGATGATGACAGTAACTTACAAGGGGTGAGTTCCCAATAGAGTGCTGCAGGGATGACATGCTTTTGCAGGCTAACCCGGAAGTTTGCATCGCCCTGGTTCCCTTGACAAAAAGTCACTGGGATTTCTCCATTCAATTTTGGATTATTGCAGAAAATAAGCTCTTTGGCAAACAAAAGTTCATGTTAATTACACGTTTTGTTCAGCAAGATAATCGTCATCATTTTTGAAGCGTAACACCACGGGCGCATGAGCTAAGCTTCGTACTTGTCTTTTGACTTCAAGTGCTTACCTTTTCGACAAAACACTTGCAAAGTTTGCAAGAGTGCGAATGTAAACACGAGGCTGGAAAGGTGGACGAGTGAGTAGATGAGTTTCTGTGTTCGCCGTGATGACGTTTCATGTCCCCGACAAACTCTGTAGTCTCAGTTAGCCACTTGTTAGCAGATCTTTGGGGGCGGGGGGCAGCAGTCCCCCTCTATCTACATACTGCACACACCCGTAGAACAAAATGTGAAAAGCTCTTTGGCTTGTCTTAACCACAGACCTCCCATCTAACTCATTGAAGAAACCCACTGACTTCCAGATGAGGGAACCAGACGTGTAGAAATGCTTACTCAGTTCCAGGTTTTAAGACTCATTCCTGCAGCACTCTGTGCCTCAGATCTTTTTATCGTTTCGTTTTGCTTGTCGTGGTTGATTTTGAAGAGCGCTGCATGTTGCCGCAGACACGTTTGCATTAGAAGAAGTTGCGGTTTCTTCATGCTTTGCTTATGTTTTACTGTCGTAGATGAACTGGAGCCCTGAACCTGCCACCGGTAGCAAACATCCCTACGAACTGAATGTGAGAAATCACCAATCAGCTATGCAGGTTTGAAAATAGATGATGACGTGTTTTTGTTGCCTTATCTCACCAAACTGAATGTCAAACTTGATTTTGTCTGTCATCAGTTGAATCATTTGGACTTCGGACAGCGGAATGGACTTCCTGGCAGAGTCCCTCACATCAGCAACCACAACTATGACATAGTAAGCTTACATTATTCCTCCTTCTAGGAATAATTCCCATTTCTTCTTTCATCAGGCCAAAGCTTCCTTTGTTTTAAGTTCAGGAGCCTTTTCCTTGAGATGACCCACAGCTCTTTAGTTTCTGTTTTCTGTCTGATGGTGTATAATCTGTTGGTGCCCAATGTTTGATGCCAATGAACCTGACTGATCATGATGAGTCATCCTCTGGCACCTGGTCCATTTCCTTACGGATGTGTTGTCGTGCTGTTCTTTGGTCTGTGGCTCAGTGTGATGACGCCAGGCCTGGTTCCAACTCTGTTTGACCAGGTTTTTTTTTCAACCAGTCCATGCTAATGCAATCTGTACTGTACATTTGTAAATTTCTGTCGTCTTCTCTCAAGCTGTAGTGCTCCTTATTCCTCTGTTCTCTGCTCTCCTGTGGGTTTGTCCATGTGACAGTACATAGGGGAATTTTGGGGGGCGTTTTTGCTTTTATCGCACAGTTTGACAGTGTAGATATCGACAGGAAACAAAAATCTAAACTCAAGACTGCATGTTCTTTTTATTTTTAATGGCTGCACCATTTCATCAAATAGAAATAGTGCAGTGGTTAACTACCAACTACCAACTGCATCCCATCAGAACTGCCAATTTTTACATACTTGGTAAGAATTGTCAATATTAACGCCAGCATTGATGTGTGTCATCACAGTACAGTCATGTCATTTAGTTGCCAAAGAATTGGCAGCTGAGTGTAAACTTGTACTGCAACTCAAACAGTGAGCCAGCACTACAACAAAAGCCACAGTATACTGAGTTGAGGTTTGGCTACTTCCCACGGTCCCATTTAGTGACATTAGGTATATTTAAGGGTGTATATTTTAGACTTTATATAAAGATAAATGACGCGTCTCCACTGTACAAAAATGAAGCCAAAATATCCTGGATATGGGCGCTGCCATCATGTGCTGGGGACGTCGTTTAGAGCCAGAGGCTGTTTTCGAAACAAACTATTCATCAGTACGTACCGATTTGGTCAAAATGTAGCATGTAGTATGCAAACAAAAGCAAAACCTGCAGGATGCCAGAAATACCCAGCTACGGACCAGTCTACCTCAGCTACGGTATCCCACAATGCAAAGCGGTGGAACGGTCAGCAACACTACCACGTCAGTGGTTGATAGGGAGCAATATAAATAGAAGTACCACTTTTAACGTTTTTTCTATTTCACGTGCAAGCAGAAATTGTGACAAGTCTACTGTTATAAGTTCTCGTTTTCAGAGCTTAAAAGGATGCGAAACAATTCGTTTGTCTTTATCCATACTGTTGTTTGCTTCCACTTTTCAAAACCGGCTAAGCCTGGCCTAGCGTACTGCAAATCCCTTTCATACTGCATACTACGCGTTCATTGGTAGTATGTAGCAGGCGGTTTCAAAAACAGCCAGAGTCTAGGCAGTGGCACTGAGGTCCCGCCTATACACCCGCCCAAACCAATCACGAGCACACCACAAGTTATCAATCGTGACGTCACACCCCTTTTTATAGCGTCAAATAACTAATTAAACCCAAACTTACCAGAACAATTTACAAACATCACCTTGATTTAAAAAATATCTATAATGATTGAAACCATATTTGGGAAAAATGTATTTGATGTGTACTATGATTTTTTTCAATTACTGTTTTTAGCTTTGCCCATGTCCCATCTGCTAACATGGAGGTGTGTTTATGATCTATACTGCAGCCAGCCACAAGGGGGGGATCAAGATGTTTCGGTTTCACTTTTGGGGAGCTGTTGCCCTCCATCTTTATATACAGTATATGGTGTTGTATCCATCCCATGATTTGGTTCATGCTCCATGATCTAATCAAAACACCATGTAAAAGTGCACACTCTGCAGTTTCAAGCTGATTTTATGCAGCTAAAATTTTATTTCGGCTCAGCTATTTTGAATTGTACATGAATTACAGACTTTTCGCTGTCAGTAGTTACTAGTTGAGCTCATGAGATCACCTTTATCAATCCAGGACCAGCTAAGCAGATGGGATGCTGAGAAATCCAACACACGCAGAGATGGTCAAAAACATGTTGAAGATGAGGACGAGGAGGAGGAGGAGGAAGAAGAAGAGGAGGAGGAGGAGGAGGAAGAAGACGAAGAAGAAGATGAGTTGCCTATGGCAAGTGTCCTGTTGAGACTTCTCATATTCATTATCTGAATAGCTACAGAAAATGCAAACCCCTTTTGTGTATTTATTCTGATTCTGTTGCTGTGTGCAGATCACCCAGATCTTCAGTTTGGCTGATAACCCAGGTGGGGGTGGTGCAGATGTAGAAAACCAGCTAATGAAACTGCTGCACTCTTTGCGTTCCTCTGTACTGCCAATCTTATGGTATGCCATACTGGTGGAGGGGCCTCAGCTGCAGCTCATCCAGTGTTCGAAACAGTCCAGCATGACTGACACCATGGTGCTGATCGACCCGGGCTTCTGCTATCAGGTCACCGTCCAAAAGCAGCCGCTGCTCCCCACCCACCCGCTGTACGACAAGTACCCAGCACGCCTAAGCTCGGTGACAGAAGTGGTCAATCTGCTTTTGGGCCTGGAGAAGTACGCTGTGTGCCAGGGACTGCCACCAAAAGATCCATTATCTAAGAAAGACCCACTCATACTGGAGCGCGCATCAACATGTGATTTCTTGGTTAAGAAGAAAGTGAGCATCTGTAGTAACTGCAGAGCGCTGCAAGGACTTTAATTTCAGCAGAGACCGAAGAAAATCTGTGGCTCCGTGGAAAACACCAGCTCTCTGGTGCCATGTTTTTCTTTTTGTCTCTGTTTTTCTTTTGGTGATAATATACATATGACATTTTACAGATTTACCTCCGGACTGTAATAGTCTGATTTGATTATTTGAAGAATCACCAAAGGCATTCCAGGTGCTGTGACATTATAATGCAGGCGTGTTTTCTTCTCAGATGTCTTCTGTTACGTCGTTGTAGGGCTTTTCTTCTCAACTGTTATGTCAGATTTGAGGTCACTGGGATGTGGATAGAGATGAAATCCATTAGCCCACCATTCACACTCCTACTTGAGGAATCTACAACCCTCACCCTCTCACCGTTATTACACATTTGAGTGGTCATTTAACCCAAAATTATTATTTTCTTTTTACCAGCATAATCAGGACACCTTGTCAACAGTGTTGCCATACAAACATGTTTTCTGGACAAAATACATTTTCAAATAAGTTGCACCATGTCCACTTTCTCTATTTTATGGTAATGTATATTTTATGCTCACTGTATCAGCTGCAGTGACTTTCTTACTGTTTGCTTGACTTGGTGATTTCGTTTTGTTATATTCACCAAGATCATTTAGCAACAATTGTGTTGATTCATCAAAGGCTGAGATTTTGGTTTCAGAAGTCCCACAATGTGTTGAATAGAGAAAATCTGTGTCTAATATAACAAGTCTAAAACTTCTACAACAAAGTTCCTGAAAAAGCACCAATTGAGAAGAATGCTAGAATATTTTCAGGACACTGAATATCTCATAGATACTAAAGGGCAGTCCTGATGACTGAGTTGGGAGACGGTGTTGGGACAGCAACTGTTGCTTTAACAGTTGCAGTGTTATGTCAGAAAGGCAAAGAGAAAGTCACTATAAAAAAACCCTCAAAACATCTGATGTATTGGTGGGTGGTATGGTCAGATGGGCGTAAAAACAAATGTTACTGTCTTGGAGTCCAGACATCATTCATGTCTTTATTGTACATGATCACTGTCAAAAGCCTAATTACATGAAAAAGGGGTGGGATTCTTTTTTAAAGCAGTAAGATGCAATGCAGTAAAGCTATTATGTTGTCACATTTAAAAACAAATGGACATGGTATTTAATATTGTTTGTTGATCCTTTGATCACATTCTTTGTTTAAATTATATAAAAGCTAAATTCTTCCCTCTCTCCATTGGAATGTTAATAGAGTAACTCAATGACTGTGGAAGTGTATGCATTGTTAACATGTATCCCATTTATTTTAGTTTTTTTCTGTCCCTTAAGTAATTGTGCAGATTTTGAAATGATGGGATTGTTAATTATTTTTTTAAACTATGATTTAGTCTTTGAATTAAAGCATATTTAAAGAATTGAAGCAAAAGCTTTGCATATTTCCTGCCTTTGACTTTCTAAAGGCAGTGTGCAAATAAACATTTCTTGCTGACTTGTTTAAAAAAAAACATTTAGCAAATATATCTGATGTATTTAGTACATCTGAAACACATCCTGAGAATCAGTTAGTGTTATCTTCAGGGAAACACCTTCATGTGTACATCCAGCCATTTCATATCTATTTGTTGGGGTGTATGACCTGAGACTACAGTAAACTGAGCCAGATCATGTTTCAGTGACTGTCAGAGTGGTTTACTTTTTGGTTGACATGTTGGTTTTATTATTGAGCTTTGTGTCAGTGGGAACCACAGCAAAATGCCTTTAAATTAAGCCAAACATATATTTATATATTGCTTAAGAAACTTGGATCTGTGGTTCACCAAGGTTTGTGTGTTTAAAGGGAAGCATCTCTGATGCCCTCGGAAACTAATTTAGCTGATTTACAGCAGCTTCTTATGTGGTCATACACATTTGTTATGCATTGGTGTTCTTCTAAAAGTGCTTTTAGTATTGTGAAAGGATTAAGCACTTAGTCATGGTTTACATCATTTTGTGATATATTTGAACAAGCTTTAGCCTATATTATGCTACATTGTATATGCTAGCATCCATGCATAACAGAGTTGTAAAAAAATGTTTTTCTAAATAGTGTTTTAATTACTAATATAATTGAATCAATATATTAACATTAATCAACATTTCTGTAGCCTACACGTGCCAGTGTTAGCCCGCGTGCTAATTTTCACTATTTTGGACTTGATATCTTGGATTTGTCACAATTCAGCCTAATGAGGATTTTCGCTTTTTTGACTATGAGATTTTCCTCACCAAACCTGAAAATATAATTTTTTTTTTTATTGTCTTCACATAATGGACGGGAAAGAACCGCTTGAGCGCTACACACATCAATAATAATGTGTGTGTGTGTTTTTTTTTACTGTTCGTCGTTGTGCGCGTGCCCATGCAACAACTGGACAACAGTATTTATCAGGATTAAGTGGCGCACATCGAAGGCATGTTACATCTGGGAGGGGCGTCGTTGCCGTGACAGTGTTGAGACAGTCGGCTGGGTGAAATAGAGGGTTTTCGTCCGGCGCAGAAGGGAAAGCTTTCTTCTCTCTGAGAGCAGGTCTGCTGAGATGCGCAGCGCTCCGACACGGCGGAGGTCGCGAGGCTGCTGCTGAATTACAATTGGGATACGAAGCCACCGTGAACGAGGGGCTTTTTCTTCTTCTTCTTCGCGTGTTACGAATTGCCGCACGTTTAATTAATTAAAGCTTTCTTCTGGGGAGGATTTTGCCCCGTGGTCTCACGCAGGAATGCTTTTTCTCGCCTTGGTTTTGCTACAGAGGACCACGGAGACCTCCGAAGCCATCGGTCATGCTCTCTGGTAAGAAGGGATTCTGCTCCAAGATGTCCTTCTCATCATAACTGGGCGTATTAACGAACAGCCTTCAACACAACCTACATGATATTCTATATTAAACATAGCTTGGCCTACATAGGAAACCAAAATAAGCTACGGTTTTTTTTGCTGTTTTGTCTTATTTCGACGTGCATTTATCTTAACGTAACAACCGGGTTCGTCACCGTGTCAGCCGGTGACACACCTGCGATATGTTGTTGCTTCCATTAATTAGTCCAGTGCGTTTCATTACCCGGTGCTGCCGCCTGCCACGGCTCTGCAGATGCAGGACGGTTGCTGTTGCAGCCTGAGAAGCCGGGCTTCACGTGAGAACACATGCCTTATGCTCCCCACGCTGTTCTAAATAACACGCCTGTAAAATGAAACGCATATGAATGAAGTGAAGTGTAATGTAATGTAATGTGTCTCGTTCATCTGCGCTCGTTCTACTCCAGCTCCTGTAAACAGAGGGACATGTTATCGCGTCCATTAAAAAGCAGGACATGTCAGGATCGGGACAGCTGTAAAGCAGTAACAATCTGTGTCATGCTTCTTGGGAATACACAACTTCTCCCTGTCGCTGGATCATTGTGTTATGGAGCAAAATAGGCGGCAGCATGCTGCTTCTGCTGCCTGCTGGGCCTTATTGATTCCACTCTTCTCATTTATAAATACTGCTTGTTCTCATGCAGCAGCGTTAAGCCCTGTTATTAACAGATTCCTGAACAAGGAGGTCTGTCTGGATCTGAAAAAAAAAGAAAACCGTGATCCAAACGTGTTGTGTTGGTCAGTCAGTGCCTTCAGGGTGTTTCACTGCTGGTCCACTATTTGGTGTATCTGGGAAAATACCCCTCTGTTTTCAAAAGAGGATTTTCCACTTTGCTGCCAAGCCTTTGTGAAAGTGCTGATCACTTCTATTTTTGGTTTCTTTTCTTTACAGGGGCTTTGCATTTATGGACCATTGAGCCATTTGCAAAGAGGTTTGGTTTTATTGCTAGGAGACCATTCACACTCTGTTTCATCTTGGTCGGGGGGGATTTTGACACATGTTGGTGTTTGTTTTCTCCCCTCTCTGTTTGCTGTTCTCTTCAAATTGGTAGCATGGCACTGGACTTTTCTGTCAAGCACTCCCTCTGGTTTTCATGCCACTTTGAGTGTTACAATTCAATCAAACACCATGGAATTGGACCTCGACCCAGATTGGTGCAAACACAATGGTATTCTTCTGCCGTTTTGTTACATCCAGGTGACACTGCTCCTTTTACGATGTCCTGAAGGCATGGACTGACATGATTTGAGCATCTGGATCAGCATTAGATGACCGGCAAACATGCAGGTTTAGTGGGGCGTGTGAAAACACTCACCCCCCTGTTCTGGATCCAGGACCTTTCAGCAAACTCTTTGGCCCGTGCATTTGCATGGATTTAAAATGAAAAGATGCTCACAGATAGTATGTGAGCTGAGGGAATCAAATCCCAGACGTTATCAAGTGTCGAAAAATACACCAGCAGCAGTGCCACGGATAAGATTCACCCACATTTTTTCAGTCATACTGAACACAAAAGGCTGTTATGCATGTGTAGCAATGAATGTAAGTGTACGGCTGTGGCTGCACATCATAAATGGTCCTGAACTCCATCCAAAACCCCCAAAAGGCGGATTAAAGCCGCAGTGGAACATGAAAACAACTTTGGAATACTGTACAGAAATCCCTCCAGGTGTTACAGAGCAAAGGGAAATGCATAGGAATAATCCCCTCGGACGTTAGAGCCACATTCCTTTCTTTATTACTCCCCCCACCTCAGCTTAGCAGAATCCAGGTGGATAGCAATCACCAAGATTGCTTTGTTTCACCCGTGGTCGTTTTGTCAAACGTGCAAAGGTGAGCACCAAGACCAGGGAGGAGAAATAGTGAGCCACGTGATTGGTCTGACTGAGCTAAGCTGTCCTGCTGTGGGCCGATAAGCTTGTTATAAATCAGTATTTCATGGATATAGAGAGAGCAAGAAGAGATCATATTAGTGCGAGGGGTAGGGGGGTTGGGCCACCTGACCTCCCATAAGCCCTCCACAGTTCTTTGGTTGGGGTTGGTCAGGTGGCAGTAGTTAAAGGCAGTAAATCCTCTGCACTGAATCAGATGACTGATCTCTGTTTTTATTTACAGAAACCTGAATTGCATCTCCCTTTTTTTCCCTTTGGATTTAAATTCCTCATCCTCGGCATTACAAGTCACCAATGGGCGAATGACATCTTCAGAGTCTGATGGTTAGTGCGTGCAAATAAAGGTCACAAGACTGTTCTCTTACAAATGAAGAAAGCCAGGTTCAGAGGTCGGGCGTGTTAAGAAGAAAAAACCGGAAGTGTTGCCATGGCACCTCATTGAAGGCATTGTGAGAGCCAACCCTGCTACGTTTGATATGGATATTGAAGAGCTACACAGTGTGCAACACTATTGTAGCGTTTAGTCTACTAGTTCTGACTCCGAAGCAGTTTCCGGACCTTCACGCTCCTCTGGCAGGAGCCGTATAGTGTAACCCTGCTCCGGTTACCATGTGTTAAGTTTGCAACAGCAGCAGCTGTGTCAACACCAACAGTCAACATGAAGGCTGCCAGCCTCACCTCACCTGTCTGTAGGAGGTGATATATTTCAGCTGCTCTTTTAAATCTCAGCTGCTCTACACTGCCTGCTGAAGGAGACAACAAACATACATCCACTTGCAACAGATATGAGCTTGTTGCAGGAGCATCTACTGTTCTATTAGCACATGCTGTACTGTGAGTCATGAATACATCTGTGATCTAAATGCTGTTGACAACAGTAGCCTGTTCCTGGGACTCTTGGGCCTGATAAAAGCTGACAGCAGAGAGAGAGAGAGAGAGAGTGACTCTTTAAGAGCTGCAAGGAAGCCTGTTTATATGGGATGTGGAAACTGGATGTAAAACTGTTGCCTGTAGTAATTTAGCTTTCCTTTTGAATGTCGCAATCTAATATGTATGACTTCTAAGCTGAAGAGAGAGCAGCGCGGTTCCTTGCGTGTGGACACGGTAGGATTGGACCTACCTTACAGGCTTCAGCGTTGAGCTCGTCCGACTTGAATATTAAACTCCTTGCTGATTTGCATTCGTGTGATGCGTGCTGCACAGGGCCAGCTCACTCTCATCGCACAGCTCGTGGTAATCAACATGGCTCCCGCAGTGCTATCTATACAGCCATCCAGAGCCCGTCTCTCACCCCCCTACACATGATTAGTCAACATGTGTTTGATCGCGTTGCATTCCTCTTGGGGCGCCGCCCCCCCGGGGGGGGGGGGGGGGGGGGGGGGGGGGGGGGGGGGGGGGGGGGGGGGGGGGGGGGGGGCGGGGGGGGGGGGG
>JAVQJL010102584.1:0-23678 GCA_036024295.1 Nannoperca obscura
CCCCCCCCCCCGTACTGTACTTCAGAGTGGCAGAATATACTTCCTATACTTCCTTCTTTCCCCTTTCCCATCACCACGGTCACCACGGCGTGGCAGTGTATCACCCACAGTATATTAACAACCTTCATAGCCGAGCCTATACCCAGTGTTGGGAAATGTCTTCAAATCCATTAGTGATAAAAAATATAATTACAAACAAAAATATTTAATTACAAGTCAAGAAAGCAAATTTAAGTATTTGTTAGAGTTTTCAATTGATTATGGCTTTTAAAAAAATAATAATTTTAGTTACATGTTACAGTTAACATGAAAACAAGAAAAGAAAAAATAAACTATTCAACTAATGAACTATTCAGTTGTATTTTAATACTGTAAGTCAGTGCCTCCTCCTTCTTTTTGGCTCACAAACCTTTAAAACAAAGTTCAGCCGAATCTTGACCTTGTGAAATCTCTGCAAGGAAAGAGTGATTTTTTTTCTCAGATTGTTGATGAGATTCCTTTTTAGAGGCCTGACGAGGTAAAACCCCAAATCATAGTTTCATGTTGCAGAAATGTTTCTTTTTCCTAACTTCTTAATCGTCCCGTGACCCCTCAAATGTATCCTGTGACCCCCTGGAGGGGTCCTGAGCCCCAACTTGTGAACCACTTGTTGTAAGGTTAAACTACAGCAATCCATCATACTTTATTACTCATTATCTGAAAAGTGAGCAGTTAGCAACTACAGCCATCAGATAAATGTTGAGTAAGGAAATGGAATAGAGTGCAATTATACATTTGGACAAAGTGGATATACTGGTACTTCAATGTGTGTGCAATTGCCTTAAAACAGGTAAACCAATTTAGTAAATGTATATACCCAAATATAGTGTATTTATTCCTGTGTAATTTCTCTATGAGATTTTACAATGCCCTTATTGTACGTCTTGGTATTCAATAAGCGTATGGTTCCACTATCAAATTCCTATAGGGACTATGATGTGTCTGATACTTGGTGGTGAGTTTATAATAATCTCATTGTACTTAGGTCTATGCCATTAGTACAATTACATTCTCATTAATGTTTATAAGGAAATTAAAGATTATTTTATTATGGCTCATTGTTCAGCCACACTTGTAAAACTGTAACTGTGGCCTAATAAAATGACAGCTGGTTTTGTCTGCAGTTAATGGGATGAATAAAGCTGACATGGTGTGACACACTTCACTCTACTGCAAACAACTGTGTGAAATCAGCTTCAGTTTCTAATTCACTCGGAGTGATTCATCATACGCTCAATTTTTCAACTGTATGCACAGATGAATGACCTAACATCCTGTGTTCTGTATTTTTCGTGAATGTGGCGTCCAAGCTCTGAACTGGAAGGAGTCAACGTTGTATGTAAGTATGTACTTTCAGATGTAGCAAACAACTTCAGATTTTTCAGGGAAAAAAAGCAGAAATGAAAATGTGCACGGCATGACCTGATCATCAAGCCCTATATATCAACATCACAAGACAATTTGTGTTCTACAGTTCTCCCTTGGTGAGTCTGGGTCCGGCTCAGAGTATGCGTTGATCCTTAGAACAAAAGCTTATTGTTGCCCCCTGATTATCCATTTACAGCCCCGAGGCCACACCAGTCTCAAGCGTCTCAGTCAGGCCACTGTGTCAAAAGTTCATATCTAAAGACGGCGTGCTGGTAGTTTCTAGGCTCTTTTTCTTGGTTTACGACAAACATGGGAAGTCTGAGCTGATGCTCGTACACGACAGCACGCATGCAGAATTCAAATCCTCACGATCGTGCAAGGTTAAGCGCAAAAACAAAAAGCTTGTTTCGGTTATTCAACCCGTTGTGCCCTCGTCAGATCCTGTAAGCAAAACCGGTGCCATGTGAAAATGAGACTATATAAGGTGATTGGGACACAGCCATCTCCATTGTTATGCTTGGCAGAAACAGTCGGGTCTAGTTGTGGCTGGTGTTTGCGTGCCGGAGGAAGCTAAACAGAGAAGTCTGTCAGGGCATCTCTGGAACAATGTGGCGAGCGACTGTTGGAACACTTGACCCAGAGACGTTCTCAATTTGAACTGTCACACACTCTCATGACACAGCTTGAGCCGCGCCATCATGGGTGTTACTCAACACAGGAAACAACGTTCACTCGGCCGCGCGTCTTAAAGCAGAAAACATTTCATCAACAAAAACATGTATTTAATAGCTTTACAAAAAGAAAAAGTTGATGGTTGCCACCCTTTCCACAAAAGCACATTACACACATTGTTGACGACTTCACGTGTTTTGTTTTGGTCACTTTATCCACCATAAGTTACTGTATATCAGCTTCATCTCTGGCGTACATGACGTGGGGGTTTTCTTTGTTTTCTTTTAAACACACACGACACAATCAAAATAATCTGAACCGTGGGAGTCATGGTACACTACATTGTTGGAGCCCAACTCGTGTTTTGGCACAAATGACTGTCTTGCATCACACAGCCGTGATGCACATCAGTCATATGTTAACTCACTTTTCCATGCAACAATGACAATCACATTTTCCATTATTGTGAACGAATGAGTTGCCAAATTTGTGACAACGGTTTACAAATGGCATGAAAATAGAGATTCTGACCCTATAGGTCTCTTGAAGTCTGAGTGTTCAGACTGACTTCATGCATCATTTTTTGAATTATATGCAACCAGGTGGTTCTCTCTGAGTTATACAGGACCAAACATTTTAAAAAGGACTGTACACACAGATGTTACACAGATTCTTATTGGACTCTATCATATCTGACACTAAACCAATAAGATTTTGAGTTGAGATCAAAGAGTCTTTATGACTAGAGCTGACAGCGATACAGAGCAGTCCTACAGGACATGCTAAAGGTGTATATTGTCCCATAACACCGCACGATGCTGAAGTTACAGTGTGAAGCATCCGCATCATACGCAGCGTTTTCCTCACACCGCAGCTACATGTCCACGAACACCATGAAGCACCAGCCGAGCCCCCCCACCAGGAACATGGTGATCTGCATGCTGTAGATGATCAGGTCGTTGAGCACCCCAAAGTCCAGGCGCCTGTGCCCCAACAATAGCAGGATGACAGACAGCTTGTACTGCAGCCGCAGGAGGACACGCACGCTGACGTACTGCAGGAAGAAGAGAGCAGAGAGCGCCACCCAGAGCAGAGAGGTCAGCAGGCTGCAGCCAAAGTAGAGGAGGAAACGCAGGAAGCTGTACATGCAGCGTGAGCGCAGGTAGAGGTCAAAGTTATTGTACTTGGTGCGCACTAGCTTGGACGCGTGCGTCGACCCACAGGCTGAGTGCATGCAGGTGGTGTGGGGGCCATGGAAGCTGCGCACCCGCCGTGGGATGGGGATCAAAGGCATCGGTGGGCTACTGGAGCCCAGCACAGTGCGCAGGAAAGAGAGTCCTTCGTGAGCGCTGCTTCTGGGGAGGCAGTTAGCTTCATTTGGTTGTGGTGCAGAAAGTGGCTCTTCCGGGAGCCCGGGAATAAGATGCAGCTGCCGGTAGTGTCTGTCTGCTGTCAGCAAAGGTTGGCAGGAAGTTTCTGTGAAGAAATGACAGTGTTACAGTGTGTTGTTTTCAAAATGCACATGCACATTGTTGCAACCCTAATACAAGACATGCAGTGTAGTGCATACAAGTTGAAAACAATAGGCAAATATACATTTTAAGAGATGGGTTTAAGCACACGTGTGAGCATAAAGCTGTATTTTATGTTTTAATGACCAAATCATAGCTAGCACACAGTATATTCTGCCCAAACAGGACATTTCATCCACATTCTGGTCTAAAAACAAGTGATCGTGCAGATTAATGCTAATCTTACATGCAACACTACGACGTCTTCCTCCTCACCAAAAAGATTAGTGTTTGATTCTCAGACGACAGGAGCATTGTATCACACTGTAAACAGCTGGCTGCAAGATAAACACACGGGATTTGTTTTGAGACTTCCCACGACGCACTGTTTAGCGCTAGCGGAGACGAGGCAGCGACGGCGAGCCGGCGCTTGTGCGTCCTGTCGCAAAATATACGAGTCATCCTGCTGTGACGACAGCTGCTGCGTTAAAGGGGAAGTGCTCCCCAAGAAAGAGTGCTCGGCGGGGCTCTCGGTTGAAAGCACCACGCAGGGATTTTACACTGTGTGAATGTGCGTGGATCTTTGCAACAGTACGATTGGGAAATAAAAGTCAGATGATCTGAGTTTGCTTCTCGTTCAAAGAAGAATTGATTTTTTTCCACTTCCCTACAACAAAAGGAATTCACGGCCACTTGTCTATAGACTCATTTTCTACAGAATGAATGACATTAAAAAACAACAAACTTATGCAATCAATCATATCCACCCACGGCAATGCAGTGGGTGGAAGAAGTATTCAGATTTATGATTTAAGTACAAGTACCTGTGCAACAATGTAAGAAGACTCATACATACATTCAAAATCCCACTTAATTGAAAATACAGTATTAGCTGTAAATATATTTAAAGTATAAAAATAAAATGTGTCTGATATAATTCAATCTGACATTATTCAATTTTGAATAGTGAAGCATCAATGTGTAAGCAGCATTCTACTGTTGTAGCTGCTGGAGGCGGAGCTGGTTCCAACTTCATTATATACAGTTAGCTAGTTTAGTCCAGTGGTTCCCAACCTAGGGGTCGGCCCCTCCAAAGGGTCACCATATGAATCTGAGGGGTCGTGAGATGATTAATAGGAGAGGAGGGAAGAAAAAACAAAGTTCTGATACACAAATCTGATTTCATTTTTACATACTATTTGCTTTTCTGTAATCTTTGCGTTCTTGTAAAACTTTGGATAATTTGACCTCTTTGGACTTAACAAATTTAAAATAATACTGTGCGAGAAGTTTAGAGGGGAATCTTGGTGAAACTGCTTACGACTCAAAGACATCTGAAACATAACAAATGACCAAATCTGCACACAGACTTTTGTAAGACGTCAAAGAAAGTAGTAGTAAAAGAAAAGGCAGAGAACCACTGTTTTAATGTTTAACAACGCAGTGTATTGTATAAACCTCTTATGTTTTTTAATGTAATGTCCTAATCTGAAAAGTAACTTCTAACTGCAACAGTCAAATAAATGGAGTGAAGTAAAATATTTCCCTCTGAAATGTAGTGGAGTAGGAAATAAAATAAATCAGAACTAAACTGTACTTAAGTACAATACTTGAGTAAATGTACTCAGTTACTTTCTTCTCCTGTTGCTGTTGTTGTTGTGAGAGAACTTTGACGACAAATATGCCAGATGCATGGACTAAAATGTCGCAAAGATCATGTAGAAAATAATTTACAGCCAAACACGTTCTGATTAATTACAAATATGTGTAAATGTTTATCACATTATCTTTTAATCAGTATTCCTGCCATCACTTATCCACCTAGCCAACCTAAGAGGGCTGGGTAACCTTTCCGTAACTATTCACACTTGGAGCAGCCAAAGTAAAATGGAGTCTAATGACTTATACTGTACCTGCAGCAGCAAAAAAAAAAAAAAAAAAAAAAGAGTTTGCAAAGGTCATATTTCCATTTGTATTCATGTGTCTGTAAACCTCACACAAGGTTGCACAGTTTGGTCACATGCACGTCCTCAGGAGTAAAACGTGTTCTAGCCTCTCACTCTCTATATCAAGTAACCTTCATTGGGCAAATTTATGGGTTGGCCAAACGATTACATCTCAGCTATCTGTCAGCAGGCCAGATGGCAGCAGGTGACAATAAAACACAATAAATACTGTAAAAAAAAAAAAAGTGGATAACTTCACTGGGAGTTTAAAGATGTATTATGCAAAATTAGAAAAGCAAACCTTATAATATTTAAACAAACATAGATAAAGCTGTCACTGAGGCTGAATATATTAATCCATGTACTTTGCTTTCACATTATGATTGAGATTAGTAATGAAATCTGCAGCGCAGTAATTTGAGTGGCAGCCAACTTCTGAAGTCAGCTCTGGCCATTCAAATTAATGTATTAATTAAATTAAATTAATTAATCTGTATTTAGTGTGTATTTAGAGTGTTTTCTTTGTCCACAAGAGAGCGCTCACTGTCCACTACTGTGGTGCCACAGTGGTCTGGACTCAATCCCATTTGGGTAGGTGAAACCTTTACACTGAATCCTGGTTCACAAATAAATAAATAACAAACAAATGAATCAAATTCTCATTAAAACAGAGTCCCCTGCTACCTCAGCCAACATCAAAGCTGCGATAAAAAGCTTGTGTTGGCCAAAGGCAACTGACTGCAGCCTTAAAATCCACTTACAGCCGTCTATTATCAGTGCGTTGTCGACAGTATTGTTGCAGGATCCTTTTACCTAAATGGCTTATTTTTCTGAAGTATTCTCCATGAAGGCTTTCTGATGAAGACTCGGGGTCATCTCAGTGCATGTGTTGAAAACACTGGAAGAGCTGCTTTAAGTGTTCTCTTCCATTCGCTCATGTTATTTTACTGCTTGTGTGCGAATCTTACATCAGGATATTTGTGATAGGAACCCTGAACAATAATTTTGGCTACTGACTGACCTTTTTCAGTTTAAGGTACAAGCTGAAAATCCATCTATGTGGACTTCTAGTTGGCAAGAAACTTTTCCTCTTATCTTCCTCTCTAACTCCCCCCGGGGTAGAGTTCTTATAATGGGTTGCACTATTTTCTGGTTAGAAGATTAATGGTGGCCATTTAAAAAGGAAAATACCTTGAAGGGTATCCTTGCTTGTCAGGTTGTGAAGAACTAGATTCCTTTCTCAGGGATGAATAACGGTGGTGGAGCAGGAAAGGACACAGTTCAATCAAAAATAAAGGACGAGGCACCAGAATGGTCTCCATGTGAGTTTGCGTTTATGTTGGCCAAGTGATGCACAAACATGAGCATTAAAAATATGTAAATATGGATTTTTTTTTATCAGTTGAGGACAAATATTATAAAACAGAAACTTGTAAAAGTTCAGGAGAAATGTTTATGGATTGGTAGAAGTTCATTTGGTTACATGTTGATTGTCTAAGTGTGCAAGTTTAAACATATATTCTATAAAATCTGGCCAAAAGTGACAAGGATGCTTCTCCAACCTACCGCTGACCAAGGCTGATCAGCTGTTTCTTTTTAATGAGTCTTAATGAGTTGACCCATTTACATGGCTCGCTGATCAAACAGAACAAAGCAACATTTGAATTCAGTTGTGATGCCAAGTTCCAAATTGGTGTTTCACAATGACAGGACACTCCCTACATAAGGGAAGTCCAATTGTGTTATTTTATTTTATTTTTATAAATGTCAATATAATATAATTTTTGCGGGGAGCCATTATTTTTCTTTCCTTCATATTTGTTTGTGTTCTCTAAAAAACATGTCATTGCATTTTCATTTATTCATGAGGAGCAGTAGGATGAAACTTGGATGTTGGCCCAGGAGATGAGCAAACGTGTTGATTTCCCACCACTGGGGGGAGCTGTTTGCTCAGGTTTCACTGCAGGTTAAACAGCACTTTCCAGTCCAGCACGTGTGAGGAACAGCACATTCAAGGGCATGGCAACAAGCTATCTCTCTCCCTTCTTATATAGGCATATTTGAACAGAATCCAGCTCTTACATTATTGCCATCTTTGATAAATGGCCGCACCATTACAGCACAAATGCCACTTTACAGTGCCAAGTTTAGATGTTGCCTTTCCCCCTGCAGCTGGTTAATAACTGCATCCAAGCTGAGGAAGCTCCTCTGTCTCGTACCATTATCAAGAAAAACGATGTCAGTAAAGTGGATGCTAGCGATTTAGGCATCCAAGTGCCCTTGTAAAGGATGCATACTGGTTCTAATCATGCATTATGGCAATATTATTGACTCATATTTTTCTCTTCCAAAACATGAAGACTTTTGGAGTATTGCCTCATCTTCCCGAAGGTGGAACTTGGTCAGGGAAAGTAGATTCTGTGTGGGTTTAAGTTTCTTTCCAAGTTTGAAAGTAGTGGAGGAATGGTGCTTTTAAAATGTCATTGCCAAGGCTACTTCTTTATTCACTGACAAACTGCAGAAGGCCAAATCTACTTTGTACTTGCAGCCTTGTGGAGTGGCAATCGCAATCCTCACCCTCCACCCCATCAGACCTTTGCCAATACATTGCCATCATGACCCAAAGAGTGTCCAGAGTGAGCAAGATTAAAGGGGCAACATGTCAAAATCCTCTTTGACTCCTCCAAATACACTTGGGCTAAATCAATTAATTCATTAACTAAGTAGAGGTCACAGCCAATAGTTGAGCTAAGACAAATTAAATCAATTAGTCGGGGGCTAATAAGATGAGGGAGAGTTTAATTAGTGAAAGTTTAATCAAAGCCATGTTTGCGCTGTGCTGCGATATGAAGCAGCTCAATGGATCTCCTATAGAAATATCCATTAGGGCCGTCAGACCAAACTTTGGCCACTTATATGAAAATATATTTTAGTTCTGTTTTAATAATAGGACTTTCTGCCTGCTTTTTTTTGTTTCTAAGGAATATAATGCATGTGTTTGTCCCTCTGTCTCTTCAATCTGAGAATGTTTTTCTGTTGAGAAATCAAATTATTGATGCAAAAACATAAAAAAAGTAAAACAAATCAAATTAAAAGATGAGAAAAGGGCCTAACACTGATCCACTTCCAGTGCAGTTAGGTGTGCGGAGGATGCCAAGCCTCGGAGAGCAAATTAAGTACCCAATTAAACTAATTAAAATAAAACATGATGCAGGCAGTCGGGTCAGGCGGTTGCTTCCAAGTTTCTTTGCAAGATAAAGTTGAATTATTAAATAAATAGCCCCAAGCCCGTTCAAACACTTTCAATCTTTTCCAGTGTTTTTTCTTACGCTTTCATTATCTCTTGTGTGTGTTAAGTGCGCACATCTGTGTGTGTTTCATAATCCTGTCAAACCATCTGTTGTCATTAAAACCCGCTCCTGTTGCTCCGTAGATCCCACTTGTGTTCATCTGGCCAGATGTTACTTTGAACTATTGTATGGCAAAGTTTTGCAGAGCTTGGTCAAACACGTTCAGTTCCCATGTGTCAGTAGTTCACCTCGGAGAAATGTTGACCTTTCAAATGTAAGTGTGAGCGTTATCCAACCTTTTCATTTCAATAATGGACTTTGTGCCTGCAGATTGTGCCTATAAATTGTAAATAATTGGATAAAACAGAGAACATTTCGCAGGCGTCATGGATACAGATATTTCCTTTTGGGTCTGTCTCGTCTGTCTTTCTTGTCTCCCCCCTTCTGTCCCCAGCCTCATGTGGCTGGATTGGGCCTGGCTGGTGTTAATCCTTGGCATAAGGGGGCTAGGCTGGATTATCGACTGATGCGGAAACATCTGTATGGGTGGATGAGAGGGTTGCGAGGCTTGGACCTAGAAATGGAGGAGGGGGTGTTTGGGGTAGACTGTGGCCTATGGGAGTAGTGAAGCAGCTGTCAAAGGTAGACGGAGATGAGAGGGATAGTGAGAGTCAGAATGTGGCATTTCCTTGGTTTCTTAATTGCACTGAAAATTTAAAGCATGCTTGAATGAAGACTCTGTGTGTGTGTGTGTGTGTGTGTGTGTGTGTGTGCGTGTGCAACTCGCCATTTTTCTACATGACAGAATAAAGTCTAACATCATGGGAGTTTTGAAAAAAACATTACCGGGGGTTAAACATACCTATAGTAAAAGTTAAAAGCATCTTCAACAAATAAGAAAACTTCTCTTGGCCACATTTCTTTTAATAGTTTAGGATATATGAAGTATTTTTTTAACTTACCTTTACTGCCAATTTGCCAGCACACTCAGCTGTTAAAAGCTTCTCTTCTTCCTCATCATGAGTCCCGATAAGACCAAGGCCTGGGTTTTGTGTTTTGCATATTTTGCATATAGACTCATTTCTATCTGCATTAATATGCAGGAATGATTTAGAGGGCAGGGGAGACTGGGGGATTAGGCCTGATTCAGTCCTCACTGGGGGGAGTTTGAGGAAGGAGGAGGTTTACATCAACAAGCCCTGATTTACGTTGGCGAACAGATGGCGGAGAAATTGCTCTGTTTGGACAAGATGTGCAATTTATTTCAGTTGATATTTGAGAGAGAGAGAATAAATTGTTGCAGGGAAAGAGGGGACATGAAGAGTTGCTACGTCCGTTACGTTTACGTTCTTTTATTTATTTTTTTGTCGGCAGAGAAGTTTTAATCATCGAAAGGCAAGAATAGAAGAGAAGAAGTCAAGTAAACTGGTTAGACAAAGTGTTGCGGGTAAATTGCAGCTTGCGCAAACCTCAAACTCCCATGTGATCAAGACACGCAGCACCTTTTCGGATTTTACTATGGCATTCCGGTTGTATCAAAACTTGTCTTTATGTAACAGGCTGTGATGAAGTTTGATTGGAAGTTGGCAGAGAGCAGGTATCCACCAAACGTTTGGTTCCTAAGAGAAAAGGCTAAGTGCATTTGTTTTTCATTGATGCTGCTTGAAATGTCACTATTTCACTGAGCTACATGTTACCTTGCGGGCTAACTTTAACTCTGTTGGTCTCTGTTTTGACTGTAAAATCCCACATACATCTGGACATATATCAACTTTCCGTAAAAGTAGCAATTTTATCACATTCCCTCCTTTGTTTTGCACATCTCAGCTCTCGTACCATTATACAATGTGACGCTCACCTTTCCTTTCCTTTTCCTATTTGAATTTGGACTGTCCCCCCCGAAGGTGTCTGCAATGGTACCCCTGATGTAAACCCTCCTGTCAATTAAAGATCCATACGCTACCATTACATCAAATAAGTGGAAACATGATACATTTATCACATACTGGACCCGATCAATACTGCCCCTACTGTCACTTCCCATCCACACAAGCACACACAGAACATTTAGCTACATAACTGATTTATGGAGATTCAGTCTGCAGAAACATATTGATCCACATGACGCAGTTTTGATGGAATGTGTTGATTGTGCATTTTTATGATTAATATGAGCAAGCAGTCCCAAATGTAGCATTTCGTACGTTTTACACAAGACTGAGAGCTGTGACAGCATAAAGTCAGTGGCGATCCCAGGCTGGAAGTCATGTTGTGTTATTGAATTATGAAGTGAACTGATCAAGCCTGTTGATTTTAATAAGCACGCAGAGAGAGAGAGAGGTCAATGCTAACGAGAGTCCCTCAGCGAAGGGTGTGCCAATACAGGCAGTTAAAATTGGGATGGGTTAGAAACCTAGGGTGTGAGAAAGAACTGGATGTCCGTCTCTGTTTGTTTGTTTGTTTGTTTGTGTGTGTGTGTCTGTGTGTGTGGGCAAACAAATAAGGAGCTCAAGTGAAAGGATACTAGTGATGTAAAGCTCGAACCACTAGCCACCATTAGCCTGATTGGCCTGAGAGGTCAGCAGGGGTCAATTGATGGGTCAATCACATTGTCGATTTGATGACCCAACCCCATTGGTTTGGCAAATAGAGGGCTGGACGCCGGACACAGTCGCTTTCTCCCTCCCCACGCCTGAGTTATTGTGCACGCCACGGCTACGTTACATTAACACAGAAAAATCTATCCGATCACTTATGCTGATTTACACTTGGACTGCACTGCCCCGTCAACCCTCTTGACCAGCTCAAGAGAGCATTTTTAATGCAAGAAGATTTATGCTGCAAATTACTTCTCAGTGGTAAAATATGAGTGCATGAGGTCTGACATCTGAGCAGTGTGTTTGTGTTGGATTTTTTAAAACCAGACTTAGTAAAATAAATAATAAAAGAAGAAGAAGAAACCTTTGTGTGACATTTCTAATATCTCTTTCCTAAAACTATTTCGCTTTACTTTCTTTAATCGACATATATCACTATCAGACACACAATGTCTTTTCACTGATGTATCAATTACGACCATCAATTTTATAAAGCCAGACCTACATGTGATTTGAACCAAAACGTAACCTAGATGGAAAACACAAGATAAACGCATCAGTTTTCGAAGCCTGTCTCCTAATCTGTAGCAAAGTGCCAGGAGATCTGCGTATCTTTATCGGTGCCCCATTAATGATACAGCAAGTACAAAAGTACCCCAGCTCGGATACCACTCTTCCTTTAACATGCCAGGTCCAGATCCACCTGAGCCACCAGAAAGAAATACCACCACCAGCGACATGATGTCAGGGGTCAAAAGGTTAAGGGTCAGGAAAGCAGGTGACCTAACCTCACTGCATCATTGCCACCAGCACAGCAATGAAGAATTACAAGGGGGGGAATAGTAAGCTTGTTTACCTAAATGTCTTCCTTTTTTGTTTGTTAGTCTGCTGCTTTTCATATTATCTGACTGCAGAGAGAGCCAAAGTCAAACTGGAATTTACGGGTTCTGTAAAAAAAACTATTTCATTCAAAATCAGACATTTATAATAATGCAAATTACAAAATATGCACACATAGAACATAGTCTTACTCAACAGTATGTTGTGCAGTTAAGTCCACAAGTCTAAATAAGGATGCCACATTTTTAATAAATGATGTCATATCATTGTTAACTGCATATTTATATTTTAAGCAGCTTTAAATAAACAGTATTTCCCATAAGCCTTACACCATAGCAGGTTATACATCACCTGCTTGAGAGAAGAAGTGAGTCCATGGGCGAGTAGAGTGGCCATGGCTCGTTCAAACATTTAGAAAAATAATAAATAGAGGAGAGCGTTGATGGATATCATGAATTGTTGTTTGGTACTTTGTTAAATCTGCATTAACGGACTTTCTTGGCCACTTGGGAGCAGAGCAACAAGCCGTAAGCTTAACAGTGACACATTGTCATCCTATTAAGTTAATTTGGGGAACTTGTTAGCACACAGTTGCCT
The DNA here is from genome assembly GCA_036024295.1 of Nannoperca obscura. Taxonomy (NCBI): domain Eukaryota; kingdom Metazoa; phylum Chordata; class Actinopteri; order Centrarchiformes; family Percichthyidae; genus Nannoperca; species Nannoperca obscura. The sequence continues at coordinate 12,861 of JAVQJL010102584.1, forward strand.
GTTCGCGCATCCAGCAGATACAGGGCAACATCAGCATTCATTTGGAGATTTGGATGTACGTGTCAGCCTGATTAATGCAAGTCCAATATTCACTGCTGCTGCTTTTAGCTCTGGTCTGGTCTCCTACTCCTGAGGGAAATATCTGGCTCTTTAGCAGCTAAATGCTCCACCAGGATCACCAGCTAGTCACTAACTTTATCTGTCGGCCATTCGGTGCTGGTCTGGTAGTGTACAGCAAGTTTATCAGAGCTTTTCCCTAGGTGTGGGTGGTAAAACCAAAACAGTGACCTGAAAGATGCTATAAAGCTGCATAGAGTAAGAGTGAGGGGGAACTGTAGAATTGCGTTTGTGAGCATGTCACTATGAGGGACCTGTTTCACGTCAACGTACTGTCAATATAAAAATATGGATTATAGCAGCTTTAAGATCTCTAAGGTTTCAAATAAAGTGTTGTAGCTGACAGTAAACCCCAGGAATACTTAACGAGAGTTACAGAATCTAGTGGAACAGCAATCGTCCCAGAGGGGATGTCAGGACTTGGTCTATACCTTTTCTGTTTTTTGCGTAACCCAGGTTTGCTTTGCGTTTACCTTCTGCTCAGCTGTTCACATCCACCTCCTATATCTCTCCTGTCTTTTGCTCCAGACGTCAGCAGAGGACTTTAAGTATCTAAATTATCGCTCTTGTACCTCATATTTCTTCGATAGCTGACGGGAGATTACCAGTGTCAATTAGTGTTTATGGGATTCCTGAAACTCTCTCAACAACCTGCCTCTTATTGGAAGAAATAAACTGTATTTATTAGTATTTCAAACTCTTTAAGTGGTTCTCATTTGGTGGTTCGTAAATGTTTCATGTGTAGAGGAAAGGCAGTAATACAGCTGTGATTAGCAGTCCTGTAACATCTTCTAAACCCTCTAACACACATAAAACGTATCAAAAAAAGAAGCAAATGAAACAAAAATCAGGTTAAGGATATGAGTCTCTTTTTTACAGTAGCTGTGTTCAGCAGTGCTGCAGATCAGGTGACCAGCTTCACACACGGTGACCCCAGGTTTGCAGGTTTGCGGTTACCTCAAACTCCTCCAATATTAAACACAGACGTCTATTATCTGCAGCTGGTCTCCTTTTACACAGGGACACATGCAGAGACACACATGCACGCACGCATGCACACAAGTGTCCGCCTTCACATGTGCACACAAGGTTTATTTGTCCGTGAGTATGTGTGTGAACTGAGGACAATGAATGGGCTTACAATGAAATATTTAAGAAAAAGCAGCACAAAGCCTGTAAGGTGTTAGAGGTCACATCACCAGGAGAAAGAGGAAGAAGCAGGTATCATCAAACTTTTTGGTTATGTGCTTAAAACTAGAATACTCCTGGCAGCTTTCACTTCCTGTACGTTCATGCTGTTGATTCCTGCTCCTGTGAATGGCCGTGGTGTTAGCTTTAGCTTTTACCGCATGTGCTTTAGCTTAATATCTGTGACATTTATTATCTACCTTAATAACTTTGAGAGAAACCTGTCTTTATTTGAAGTGCTTTGTGATTTTGTCTCCCAAATGGTTTTAAAATAGCATGTTTGAGAAATCAATTATTATATTTTATATTTCCACATTAAGATATGCTAATACACATACACATAATACACATAAAAAAATATTTTGCTCTTTATTTTGTGTGTAAAAGCTGTATTTCTGCAATGGCCATTTTATAAATTGGCAAACCCTTAATAAAAGAGGTTGGAACTAAAAGAGTGGGGGTTTTTTCATTAACAAATCTGAATTTCCTACCATGATAATTAGTTTCTCAATTCCTCGCATGCAGCAACATTTTCATGCTACAACAGCAGACTTGCTTCAGAGCTTGTGGTGGCTTATCCTGCCCAGGTGGGGTTTTGTCCCAGTCAGCTTGCTACAAAGAGCGTTTAGCCTCTCCTGAATAATCCAATGAGAGCATCCGGTAGATGGAGACCTGGGGTTCGAAACCTGAGAGCGACATCTGACACATACACACAGAGGGGACCTGGGGACTGGATGACTTTGGGTGGTTGGTGGTGGTGGTGGTGGTGGTGGTGTGGCTTCTGGACATGTCACCTAACCCATAGCTCTCTTTGCCCCATCCCACCCCACCCCACCCTCTTGCTGCTGCTCCCTTGTTGATGCCTAAATGGGGCAGAGTGGGTAGTGTTTAGAATAAACACACTCTCTCACCCGGCCTTGAAGGGGTCCAGTTTCCACCGGAGAGTCTCTGGTCTGGTTTGGATGTCTTTCTGTCGTCCGGCTTGATATTTTTCTTCTACTGTGTGTGCGCATCTGTATTTGATTATGTAGATGAAAGAACATGCTGAAGAAGAAATGCCAAAACAAACGGATTATATTTTTTTCATATATTTGCCAATAGCTAGTAAAACAAATAAAATATATGATACATTATTACACACATGCATTTGAGAAATGCAGTGTTGCACCTTTTTCACACATTTTCCACCAAAGTACGTCATGGTGCGGTCCAGCCGTCACAGAGGTTCATGTCCCAGCTGTCAAGCAATCACAATTACTGTATATTTGTTGGCCACCTCTACGACTCGCCCTGAACGTGGTGCTCAGTAACTTATCGCCCCGTCCCTAACCTTTCTGGGCAGAGGGCGCATCCATCATCTTAAAGTGCTATAAGATCTATTCCGGTCCACCTTCATTCAGGAGGGGAAAGGCCTGAGCCAGCGTGAGTGTGTGTGTGTGTGTGTGTGTGTGTGTCAGCACAACTTATGGGCTGTCAGCACAAAGTGCAGAGCCTTGCCGGAAACTGACAACTACTGAATGACTGACAGGGACATTGCACCTTTATGTTCCCTATATATGTGTGTGTGTGTGCATGTTTGTGTGCTTGTCTGTAAAATCGTACACATTAAACCTCCTTTCAGTTATATTTCTCTCTTTGCCCCAAAGACTCCTTCTATTTTTTTTGTGCTACTCTTTCATAACGAGTGGTGATTCACAGAATCACCACTCGTTATGATGGCTTCAACACTGCCACCTAGGAATGTGATTGTGGCAAATTAAGACTTCTTTGCTCATTGTAAGTAATGGGGTTCATCTTTTCCCAAGACTCCTATAATTTATTTTCTTTTTACATTTTAATGTAACTATACCTATATATTTTCATGTCTTATGCCCAAAAACAAATTAATTTTCCTCTAGGAGACACTAAAAGCCATAAACAAGTTAAAATTATGCTGTCACCTCTCTGCTTTATCAGTGCACGTCTGTCTCTTCACTTCTCAGTGTAGCTGTAGCTCAAATTTTCTCCTACATGACTCCTCCTCCTTTATTTCTCCTTTTATAATCATTTTTTCTCACTTTGAGATATTCTCGACTCTTTTTCTGCTCCCTCTCTCTACCATGTGATCCCTCTCTCCATTTCTCCCCCAGCCAACCCTCCTCTTTCCCATCAGCACCCAGGGGCTGATGAATGCGTGGCCTCCTATTGATCGAGATGGGTGATGGATGATGGCTGGGAGATGAGTGATGGGGTGCAAGCAAAGGTGCCAATAAGGGGGCAGCCGGAGGGTGGGGTCTCCCCTACTGGCGCTAATGGGAGAAGACTGGTGGAGACGGCCGATGTGGCAACCGCTCCACCCTGCCTTCTCAACCCCAACCACGCGCAGTGCTGCGTTACAGCTCTGCTTTGCATTTTCTTCCCACACATCTAAGGGTCACGCTTTTATGTCCTCTTTGAGATAGGCATTGCATTACATCCACGAGTGTGGGAGGTAAACAGGGGGTAAGGGTGTGTAAGTGTGTAAATGTGTGTGGGTGGTGGAAAGAGAGAGTGGGGGGCGGGGGGTGGGGGTCGAGTGCTCAAGTGGTGGTTAGTGCGAAAAGATGATGGATGATGGGGCAGGAGGGGAAGACTGCTTCTCAGCTCCAAATTGATATCCCAGCAAATGTTTTTGTCTGCTGTGAAAAATGGTGCCGCAACTCTCATCTCCACTGCAACTCCCCCACCCCCTCCCTCTTCGGTCTCTCTTCAGGCTTCTCTCTCTGCAGTGAATCACGCCCTGCAATCCATTTCCAAGATCCAAAGCTGTACTTCCCGCTCTCCAGTATCCTGACAGCACCTGATCACTGCGCTGGCCTCCCGGCTTTCTGCTCACATTGTATACCTGGCTCTTATTTCCTTGTTGCCATAGAAACCTGCCTTGGATTATTGTTCATCACCTCTCATCATTTATCCCTTTTTTTGCCTGGCCCTTCTTGACACAGCATTTAGTGAAAATTACTTATCAGTTGTGGACTATTAGTGTAGCTGTTGGGGGAGGAGTGGAAGAAAAAGTAAAAGTCCCCGAGGGAGAGGGCGGCTGATTCTCTAATTGAGTGGGATGATGTGGAAGTTACGGAGCCATACAGTTCAGAAAGGCTATGCTATACAGAATTTTAAAATGTAGCCTTTTTAAAATATAAATTTGAAGGAATTGCTTCACATGGTTTTAAAATATGACACATGGGTGAAAAAAGTAGATTAAACTTAAGCAGTGGCCTCATTAACATTTATTGAAAAACGTATTATTGCAGGAAATTCCCCACAGTCTAAAAATGTATTTGTTCAAAAAAAATACATTAATTTAAAAAACCATACCGGTGTGAAAGCAAGTTTATTTTTGCTCACATTTTTTAAAGTTCTATGCAGTTTTACATTTTTTTTCCCACCATTGCAGGCAGCCATTGTCTTCCAGTATTTTCTGTATAGTATGTAAATCAAGTATTCTGTATGTAAATCAATTAGCAGCTTCATATAACTTGTTTGGGTTCTGTAATCAAGTTTGCATTAACTCACCACAATAATGTAACTTTGACCAAAAAAAAAATCACTGTGAAGTTTTAAGAGTCTGATAATTCATTTTCATATTGTACAAAAATAAATGGAAACCAATGGCTGCTGGAAAAGGTAGAAAAAGTACATTTAAATTTCTAATATACATGATTTATGATTTACTGGGTGAAAACCACATTTTTTAACTAATATGGAAGAGAACGCAACATTATTACCCAAGCTGTGCATTGCGAGACCAACTTCCAGGTTCAACTAACCGTTTTACCTCAAAATCAAATGGTTAAGGCTTCTTTACAACCTCTCTGATTGCCAGACCGGTTGTTTGATTCCTTTTTGGACTTCGCTGTAATGTCGCCACATTCTGGCACAAGCTATAAAAAACAAGACCCATGTTGCAAACAAACCAGAATTTTGAGTCTATTTAGGTTTTTATGTAGGTTGCTATACTCTTCGCAGTCTGTGTGGGTTTAAAGTAGGAAGTAAGGCTGACACATTCACACAGTTGGATGACATATTTGAAAGTGCTCTATGCTTTATAGTTTTGGGGAAAATCAAGTGTTCAGGATGAGAAATGGGGGAGCAATGTCGGGAGAAAGGGATGAGAGAGTTGAGAGATAACAGGGGGATAACAGGAGAGATGGGGATGAGCTCACTTCTTTTGCTGTGCTTAAGGAGAGTACCATCTGCAGGAGAGATTGTGCCTGAGATTAGGAGTGAGGCGAGGCTCCAGTGGAGAGGATTACTCCTGCGAAACAGAAGCAGCACTAATAGAGGACAATCCAGCTGCCTGGAACGAGTTCTGCCACCCACCCAGGAAGACACATTAGCAAAAGAAAAAACAAATAATGCACATAATCTCCACACTAAAAAACATACTTACATTAAAAGTGGATTTTAGCTGCAACCAGTCATCTGGCCAAGAGCAATATTTGGAGGACAAGTGATAAATATTTGTTTATGCAGACATCATAAATCAGGCTCATAATTTCTAACCCTGTATCTGGAACAACTTGTTAATGTATCCCTTATGTGGACATTATTCTAGTGCTATCTACTGTTAACATCACCAACGGTCCTTATACTATGATAGACTATGTGAACTGTCCAAAACATCCATCTGTCTATCTATATCTGTCTTTTTTTCTATCAAAGAAAAGAATAATGTAGCAACAGCCGTTTTTATTACAGTTAAAATCTCTAAATCTGAGGATAGAGTCCGGCTATATTTGGCTCCAGGATATGTCGTAACTCTAATCCTAGTTCACTGACTGGGCTGCCCAGTGAAGGGGCCAAGAAGCCTATAAGACCAATCTATCTGACATCTGGGCCTCTGCCTTTCTCTGGGCTCTAGACAGATGTTGGATGATTGTTAAGCTCCCAGGGTTCTTACGGAAGGAGATGTGAGAGTTGCCAGTGGTTTGACAGTGGTTATCAAATAGCTCCGTGTCAATCAGGCATGCGAGTATGACAAAAGGGTTGTGTATGCCGGGGATGTCTTCTCTGTGAATTGAATGCCCATTGACAACTATACTAAAAAAAATATACAATGGATTGGCAAACAATTGGTGCGTACATTGGTGGTTCCTTGGAGATATATTTCAATCATTTTGGTGGTTGCCTGACTTTTCCTCCAGCGCCACCATGAGGTTGACATTCATGCTTTTGAGTAAAAATAGTTTTGCACTATTGGATGAATTCTCGTGACATTTTCAGGAAATTCATGTCCTTCTCAGGACTGGTGATCCCTTAACTTTTCATCATAGCATCATCATAAAACATCAAAAAACTAAAACTAAAAGCATCCCAAGCAGCCTCAGCTGTACTTAGTGTTTAGGGGTAATTTGCTGAAGTAACCATGATAATACACTAAATTAAAATGATTAACATGGTTAACAATATCAGCATGTTTGCACTTCCATTGTGAGCATGTTAGCATGATGATATTAGAATGTAGCTCGAAGCAACGCTGTGTCTTGTGGTTTGCAAAAACAACAGAAAAGCAATATAGGTCGAAAAAAAAAGAGCTTTTTCCAATTCATCACAATAAATCCTAAATGCGTTTAGCTGTTTATTGCACTGCACGTGTAGTAAAATATTAACAAATTACAGATGGATTTAATCAAGACAGGCAGAAAAGTCACACTGTGCATCTTCGAGAAGATCACAACAAAGTTCAGGTCAGAAAAAAACGTCTCTGCTTCTTCATCAAATCTTACTTGACATCAGTCGGCTGTTTTCTACCCACAGAATGACCGTGTAAGTCATTCAGTCAATGTTAACGCGCTAAAACTCCTATCAGGATCGTTTTTCTGCCTCTGCTAACTTTAGCACTCTCCTCCAGATTTACAGTTGGGGGGGTCAGATCCCTTGTTATTCTCAGTCTACACAGATTTATAGACTTTGGGCGAGTCTCTCTGGTCAGCCAGCGTTGATATAATTAACACATCACAGAAAAGACACACGTATACACACAGACACACGTTTATAATAAGAATAAAATGGCAGGGCGCGCACACCCATGTACATGCACAGGTGTTTTGTTTTTTAGGACCTAAATAATGTGCACTTTACAGCATCAAATAAATGTATACTGTACACCAAATTACACATACTTTTGCACAGCTGGGAATGTGTAAACTAAGGAAATAGAATTATATGAAAAACAGACAGCAAGGAAAACGTCTCACTTAACCCTCACAGATCTTATGAAATGTAGGTTATATATCCATCACGTTTACTATAACAGTGTATCAAATGACAGCGTGGAAACAATGTGACACTGTGAAAGGGGTCGCTCATAGTGATGAAACTACAGCACAGAGAATTATCTCCTGAATCTCGGCTTTAAGGAGCTTTATAGCGAGTGTCAGCTCATTGTTTAGCTGTCCGGCCCTCAACTTTATAGTTTTATTTTACTCTCACCGCCGTCATAGCGTCGTTTTTGGCTTTGCAGAAAAAGCTCTAAAAACCCGCTGAACACTAAATGGCAGACAAACACAGTTAGCGAGCATTTGGCAACTAAAAGAGTAAATACTTCCCAACACTGGTCATGATTCCACAGGACACGATTGTTGATTAAACTGTGCGGCTCTCTCACTTCATATGGATGTTACTTTATCTCTGCAATTACCGAGCGCTCTATCAAATACTGAGTAGGGCTTTCAAGCTGAAATGTATTACTTTGAATCTGATTTGTACTTGCATAACGTAGTAGGCTAAAACATCCTGAAACGTGAACCCACCCTGTTCACCCCATAATGTCCAGTTGTCTCTCTATAATGGGCATGATATAGTTTGATTGGTGGATTAAACACTTATTCCTCCCCTCAGTCCGCCTTATTGATTCCTCCCCCATCAACCCCCCACCCCTCTTGAAGGTGAGGTGGAGGCATGGCCTGATAAATGGCAGAGGATTGATTCGTATTTAATTAACAATTTGCTGGAGACTCTTTCTCCCTCCCCGTCTCCCCCCTCTCTTCTTCTCTCTATAAGGTCTCAGACGGCTTGTGAGACACGCAGTGAGAAGAGGGGAGGTGATGCATAGGTAATTTATAGTCTGATCGATAAGTCCCCGGCCTTACATCTACACTTCCTGGATATGAGGGCCGGTAGGAGTGTCGGGGTCCACAAGAGGGGACGAAGGTGAACGTTGAAAAAGAAAAGAGTGACAGAAAGAGAGCGATTGAAAGAGGCAGGCAAGGACAGAGATGGGGACAGAGGCACAGAGAGAGCAGTGTGGAAATCATGTTTTCAGAGATTGAAAACAAAGTAACAAGCCACGGGCATGTTCAGATGCAAAGAGAAAGGAGGGGAAAGGATGAAACGTGTTGCTGAAGTGGTGTACAAGACTGATGAATAGCAGAAGTGAATTTCTCCAGTGATTACACTGTGGAAACAGGTGGAGAAGAGGGAATGATAGAACATTAAGCAAAAAGAGATCCGTCTAATTAGGATGAACAAAATCCTGAGTAAGTGAGTGAAAGATGTACAGAGGTGAGATCAGTTTAGCACTAACTACTGAAAGCCAAGTACAACTCCAATTCTCTTCTTTAATATGAAACTAATGAAGTGGAAATTTTCACCTGATCAAAATGGAAATACAATAACAAATACAACAAACACTGTTGTGTAGCAGATATTTGGATAAATAAACCACCATAGATTTGAAATCTTTGAGGCTTTATAGTCAATTTGAACGGGTGCATTAAAAGCAAGTGAATTTTTTGATTAGTCAATTGAAAGAACATTTATTTGCAATTATGTGGGTAATTTATTTATCATTACATTATTTTTTCAAACAAAAAAAGCTAAATATGATGTAGTTTCAGTCTCTGTTTGTCTTACGTGACAGAAAATTGAATATCTCAGGATTTTGACTTTTGCTTGGACAGACTTACTATTTCCTGTTTATTTATGGACCAAATAATTCATAAAAAAAAAGATCAGCAGGTTAATTGATAATGAAAATCATTGTTAGAAGTTGCCCTGTTTTAGTTTTTGTATATTATATATTATATTAATTATCATGATATTATATAACAACTACCATACCTCAGGTTAGGGTGCTGTTATTCTGTGACACATCCATTAGGGGGCAATGCTGAGTTTAAGTCCATATTCTCTGAGCTCCTTTTATCAGCCCACGCAAACAGAGAAGCAAAGAAAAACATGAAAAACACCTCTTCAAGCCAACTTGAGAAACCCACATATGTATCATCTGTCTGCACGGCACAATGAATCCCTCCCTGTGATAAAATGCCTCAAGACAAAACAGCATTTGCATGACTTGAGCGAGGAAACACATTCATTTACCCAGAACAAACCTGGACCAAGGTGAGCACAAAGACAATTAGTCAGTGATGCCTCCTCCCCCAACCCACCCCCCCACCGCCACCACCATTCAGGATCACTGGATCTGGACACTGGACACCAACCCCTCCCCGGTCCCACACACAAACACACACTTGCACTCACACACACACACACACACACACACACACACACACACACACACACACACACACACACAGACAAAATGGGCCGCTGAGTGGGCACAGTGCGGGATGAGACTGCAGCATTTACAGCCCTCCCCATAAAAGTGTTTTATCACATATCTTGTAATGCAACACATTAAGGGTGGCTGTTGTTATTTCCAGCAAGGTCATTTTCACCCCCTTTCCCCTGCATCTCACATTCTACACCACTGTCTCTCCCGCTCTCGCAGCTTCTCCTCCTTGCTGTTCTTGGCACGCCGTGACACCAAGGCATGATAGTATTATTATCCTCATAAAGGTGTGAACATGGGGAAAATATACACATGCAGGGGGCTGCATCGCGACAAGGTTATCTGTAGCGTCGCAGCATCTGCCCCACTTTCACAAGCAACGGTTTATCTGTGCGTCTGTGTTTCCCCCTTTGGTTCAGCCGATATACTCTCTTCTTTGTCTGGGAGTTGATGTGAGATGTGTGTGTGTGCACTAAGTTTCTGCTCCTACTGTGTGTAACCAAGTGTGTTTGCGCAAGCCTCTTCTGTGTCACCTTTGAACTGCTTCTGAGCTTATCTTGGGATTATTATTCTGCGCCAGACCTACTTTTACCTTTTATCAGTATTTTTAGCCCTTCTTTTATTCATGTTTTTCATTCAATCATCATCTTAATGAACACATATATGTATTTTATTATTATTATTATTATTCCTCCTCCCTTCATATTTAAGTCCACAGGCTTTTTTCGTAATCCTATCAGTTCGGCCTTACCCCCCTAACCCCACAACCCTCCTCCAGCTCCAGCAGTAATAAAAGAAAAGCATAATCCAGTGTTTAGAAATATGAGATTTTCTTGTTGGAATCCAGCGAGCCATGTTGGATTAAAGATGGCCTAGGCTGGCCCAGAGTCGGTGGCTCTGTGCGGGGGGGGGGGGGGGGGGGGGGGGGGGGGGGGGGGGGGGGGGGGGGGGGGGGGGGGGGGGGGGGGGGGGGGGGG
>JAVQJL010102586.1:0-17574 GCA_036024295.1 Nannoperca obscura
CCCCCCCCCCCCCCCCCCCCCCCCCCCCCCCCCCCCCCCCCCCCCCCCCCCCCCCCCGAGAAGGCAACAGTGGGAGTAGTTTATGGAAAGACAAAAGTTTCTTTTATCAACACAGACGATACATTTATTCAACCCACCCATAACCACCCGAGCTCCCACCCCATAATAAAACATTATACAGCCTTACGTACACATGCTCCGTGCCCCCCCCCCAACCCACTGTCTTTGAAAGCATGCACTTGTTCTCCATTATGTTGACATTTCTAAGCAGGAACCCATGGGTGCTTCTTCACGTTCACTGAGCTCATGTTTTCAAAAAAAGTACAGTGGAGGGACTTTGCGTGGATTTAAGGGAAAACTGGGTGGCTCTAGGACACAAGGAGCGCCAGGGTTTTGTTAATCCCCCGGCCCAGACAGCTGTAGTCAATTGTGTTTTACCGTCCCGATAATATTTCGGGAATCAAGCATCATGGACAGGAAAGAACGCAGTCTCTTTACAGGACAGGTGAAAACTGTTTACCCAGACAGAGAAAATAAAAAAAACAAACACCTCTGCTTATTGAAGTCGTTGGCACAAAGATTAAGAACAATGCTGAACAAATACTGCAGAAAAAAAAAAATCACAACAGGTTGCTTCTTCGCACCCTAGGACATCAACAAACTCGCGGAGGATGTGGAGGAGGGATAATTATGAGCAGCACCTTACGGGCGAGCTGGTCCCTCTTGCGGTGGGGCCGAGGCAATTCATTGGTTTGACTAATTCAATCCGCGCTGCTGCGGAGAACAAAGGGTGCAGAGGGACGGGGCAGTCCCGTAGATGGAGTTGGGGAAAGGACACCGTTTGAGATTGATTAGTACATGCAATCACTGAAAGAGGTCATCGGATTACACGCGGTAATGGACACCCCATTGTTTCTTGTCCAAGCTTTGCACAAAACGATCCTGTGAAGCGTTTTAGGACACAACAGGTTTGGTCTGGTGGAAAAAAACAAAACAAAAAAAGACCTGCGCAGACCTTTCAATTACTTCTGGAGAGCCACCTCCAGTGTCTGAGGGAAAAGAGCGCTACCAAACTGTGGATTCGGGGAGGAAGCTCTGCAAAATAAACAGCTTGTTGAACCATCTGCTGCACAACGTTGGTGTGTAGCGTCGGGAGAAACAAAAAGGGCAGCGGCGGGTGCAAGGTAGCGGGAACGGACACGCTGCGACGACTGGCGCTGAAAGTACAGCGGCCAAACACGCGAAATAAGGGGGAGGAATGTGAGACGGGGTTTCTGGTTAGCGATGCCTAGCTAGTACAGTAGCACATAATTAGCATGCATCACCTAATGCGATTTCACCACGCTTTGCCTTTGTTAAAAGCGCCCATATACAGCAAAGAGGAAGGTTAACGAAGAACCCCGTGCTATGCCTGGACAGGGACTACCACTCGACAGTAAACACAAAAAAGAAAAAAAAAACGGATTTAACTATTGTTAACAGCTTTCTCTATACATTAACCTGTTGTTCCTGAACATCAATAAATATCTCGTAAAAGTGTTTGCGTTGTTGTTGTTATTGTTGTTGTTTCAGGTTGTTTGGTTTGGCCGTGTTGGGTTGGTTATGCCAGGGCCAAAACTGTAAACAAAGGAGAAAAAAAAAAGTGAAGTTTCTGTCAAATGATTCACTTCATTCAAAGTGTGCATACAATGACGTGAGAAGAGAGAAGTGCTCACCGCTGATCGCCTCCTGGGCAAAGTACTTGACATCCATGTCTGTGTCTGTGGCCAGCTTCTCCAGCACTGGTTTCACTTCTGCTTGAAGGGCACTTTGGGAACAAAGACGGAGGATGAGAATAATTACGCAAATTGTCGACGCTGGAACTTTTGTCGGTGTGGAAAAAGAAAACACAACATACTTGCTGTCAATGACGGGGCCGATCTTCTGAAGGGACTTGGCCACGTTGAAGCGTACGTTGGCCACCTGGTCGTTGGACATCTTGAGGACCACCGGTAGCATCTGCTTAGTGGTGATATCCTGGCCACACGCCTCTGACAGAGCCTGAGACGCACCAAGGACGACGACAGTGAACAAGATACATACAGATGATGGACAAATCTTCCTTTTTTACTTTTTTTTTTTTTTTTTAAATGAACCAATACAACTTTAGACAGAAGCTGACAGTAGCCCAGAAACATGTCCCATTACCGGGAAGTTAACCCCTTCAAAGTAACTCCAAGGACGTAAACTCATCGACTCACGTTGATGCAGAATAGAGTGGTCATCCTGTGGAGGTAATTGGGGTCGTTGGCCATGCCCAGCACTTTGGGAACGATGGTGTTCTGCGCCCACTCTGCTCCAAATTTCTCCACCAGCTTCATTAGGTTGCAGGTGGCCGCCTCGCGGATGGCGTAAACTAGAAAAACGACAGTGACAACATTCCGCGTGAACGCCGTGCTTCTCGTGGTCTCCAGCGTGGAAAGGAGCCCGCGTGGCTCGGGTCGCACTGTGATTTCACCACGTCGGTCTGTTCTGTACCGACTGCTGCATGTCTGTCCGACCCTGCAGGGGGGACCCCTCCTCTGCTGCTCTTCCTGGAGGTTATTTCTTGTTTTTCCCCTCATCTGAGTCTCTGTCTAACGATAGAGGGGGTCATGTGCTGTACAGACTGTAAAGACTGTCAGTTAGGCTATATTCATATGATGTCACTACTTTAAAAAGTCTATATAATGTAATAAATGTGTGCGTCATGTGAAATGTTCAAAACGATCTTTGTAATGGAGTCAGTGAGAGAAAGATTCTTTGGGCCGATTTCTGCAGTCCTGTCTTTCTTTCTTTGAAGGGCTTATGTAAGGGCGGCACAGCCCTAACCCCACACACACACACACACACACACCAGCATTCCAATGATGTAACCCAGCTGGCCCTTTGTCCTCAATAGCGTGCGTGTCTCTCTCTCTAATTGGAAAACTCAGTGTGACGAGAACAACACACACACACACACAAAAGTGTATGCAAAAGATAATGTTCTGGGTGATAAAAGGGAGATGGTGTGTTATTTAGCTCTACCACCCCTACCGTACCGTGTTCTCAATCCCACACTCTGCTTATCACCGTCTTCCCTTCAATCACAGGCTCTTTGTTCTGGTAGTAATAATAATAATACAGCATCAGACCGGTAAGAGGAGCCGTGTCTGCTGACTGGCCAGACGAGTGAGAGCAGTGATGCCGCGACATGTGGAAAGCTACAGACGGGTCACAGACAACAGTATTGACAGCTGATGCAAAATTCACACGGTGTATAATGGAAATTGAGCAGCGGGAGTTGTAAAAGAGATCGTTCATTATTAAAAATGTGTCTCAGGCTGCCGCAAAGGGCCAAAACAAATAAGATGACGAGGTGGAAAACGTGGGGACGAGGGCTATGGGGGTCCTTCCTCTGAAAGATGGTTTGGGAATTATGGAGATTGTTGGGAGGTTCCGGTGTTATTTTTTAAATAAAAACAGGCAATGTTTGGGACGACATCTGAATTCGTGCAGCAAAATCTCACAAAAAGCACACCGTTGTACTGAACTCGTGCCACAAAAATAACACATTCTTCATGTTCAATTTGTTATTTATCTGACGCAACGTCTTGGAAAAGGTTAACCCATAAGAGTGCCTTACCGTGGTCAATAAGCCAGGCCATACAGAGGGTGTTGAGCTTCTCGTCAAAGAATTCCACTCCCTGGGGAGAAACACGGAGCGGGCAAAGTGAAATTAGAGCGCCTTCCTGTGCGTCTACGGTCAAACGAGACCTGACAAAGTCTGTTTATGTGCACATTGCTGATAGTTCTGGTTCTATGCATGGTACCGATTAGAGAAACATTTTATATGGGTTTTGGCTGCGTTCTTAGACTCCATGACTCACCAGCTGCCCTGCCAACAGGGGCATGTACTCTATGATGGCGAGGCGGACCCTCCACTTCGCGTCCTCGGCCAGCTCCACGATGGCCGGCAGCAGGGACTGGGAGAGCTGACGGATGCCGATCACCTCGTTGACGCAGTCTAGGTTGGAGATGATGTTGAGACGCACCTCGGGGCACTGCGACAGAAGATTGGATGATGATAAAACAAGTTGAGCTTGTGGTCGCACGTCTTCAAGGATTCGGTGAATCATCAGCTCATAAACCAGATACAATCGGAAGTAAAATAAACCTTTGGAGCTTCATATTGGATGACTAGAAGCGCAGTTCTTTACCCGCCCCAAAGTGCAGATTTCTTGGCTTCAGCAACGCCACTTTAGTCGCTCTAAACAAAACACACGTTGTCCTGAATAATGTAACCTGGGTTTATATCCAAGAGCCTTAAATGGAGACCTGCTTTAGTTCTAATTTGGACAGCCTGTTAAGTGGTACGGCTAAACAACTTTTTATCCGCGTGTTCCAACGACAAGAAGCCCTAAACTGCACGATGATTTGAACCCAGTGGGAACAGCCAAAAAAAAAAAGGAAAAAAAAGGCAATGACTGTTTGAAATAATTCCGCTCTTGAATGAGTGACGTGTTGGCGGAACGTCGCTCCGTCTCGCTCCCTCTAAAAAAAACTGTTTTCAGAAAGATGCACCTTGAATTATTGAAATTTGGAAGTTAAAGCTGTCAGTTTGGACTGTAATCTAATTAGACACTCTTGGTTCTTGTGTTTGTGCTGTGAGGAAATTGGGACATCTTTAAATAACTAGAGGAAAGCAGGGGAAGAACCGACGGCCTTGGGCGTTCCAAAACACGTATATACCGTTTTCTCTAGCCCGCCAAACTCATGTCTCATCTCAAATTACAAATCAATGTCATGGAAATGTATTCAGGGGACACGAGACTAGGCTTATGTTATAGGAAGAATGTACAAGGACATACATTAGCGAAAGCCCTGCCCCTTGTAACTCCATGTAGACGAGCGTAACACCGACACACACAAACGACTGAAAAGCAAAGTTGACCGGCTGATGAAAGGATGTTTGCAGTTTCATAACAAAGCTATTCCACGTGCTCCGTGACCAGCTGGAACCGTAGCCATGCTCAACCTACTTTAACTACCGTGCACACAGTCAAAATGCATAAAGCAATAACTTATCTAGTTGCACCGTGTCCAACTTCTCATTATGCCCCCTCTAGACAGCAACACAGTAATTGTATGGTTTCTATCTGGCTGCCAACTGCATGAATCATCCTCAGGCCCGGCCAGGTGGCAGCCAGGTACATGTGGTGGCTGTGGCTAAGTGGCTTTACCCCGTGTCAGACGTGCTGGTCACCAAAGGCCAAAGAAAAATCGGTCGTGTCACAGGAAACTTTTGCTGCAAAAGTTACCAACCCTATGGCTTCATCCATAGCGCCCAGCTGTGTTATCAGCCCTACATGGAGCGACGGTTTTGGGTGAAACCAGGAAGAACCGGTGCCTGGTGGGATTATTTTAAAAAACAATGAAAGTTTCCTGAGGAAAAAGTGAGAACTTTACCCCTGCCAACTCAAAACGGTGTGTGCACACGCAACCTTCTTACACGATCCCGTTGGGCTATTAGCCAGCGTCGCAGGTGGTGAAAAAGATCAAGCCAAAACATTATAGCTGTGCCCTTCTCGTGTGGTACTCTGTGACCCAATCTGTGTTTTCCGCCGTGTTGGCTTGCGTTACTTTTGTTAAACACTTCCACCTTGTTGTTAAATTTAATTTTCTTTGGACAGTGACAAATCATAACAGAATGCCTCTCAGGGCACTAGCTTTAACTTTTGCCCTTGCCGTTCTTCGTTTGTAGTAATTTCTGCAACTAAGCATCCAACTGCAGAATCTTCTGTCTCCGGTTTACATGAATGGCCAAGTGATACGCGCTTTCGTCGTACGGAGGGAGATTATTTCTAATGCTTGTGTTTACAGAGATCTTCCCTTTTTTTTGAAAATGAAAGTGTATTTGATGGAGCCTAAGCACTGCCTTGAGGATTTTCGAAGCCAGCTGTGTAAAATATATTTATAAAAAAAAGAGAAATTGGGGCCCAAGATTTCAAGTCTGCATTTCCTTTACCTCGTCCTTGAGCTGAGCCAGGAAGAGAGGCAGCAAGTGCTCTATTGTGTTGTCCTTGCCCAGGATGGTCGAAAGGCCCATAATGACTGAAGCCAGGGCCGACTTCACGTGCTGGTTGGTGTCTGAAACGAGTTCCTGCTCAGAGACAAGACACACAGGAGAGAAGAGATCAGCACAAACGAATAGTTAGGACAGAAAGTACGCAAATCCTTCAGGAATAGTGCTGTGGGTCATATTTACAATATACTAGAGAGGGAGCCTATAATCGATAGGTGTGTGTAAATACACAGCAGAGTGTGTAAATACACAGCAGAGTGGACTTAATACTAGTGCAGACAACAGTCATTGCAGTTCACTACTGTAGGTGGAATAACTTCAAACATGACGTAAATGGTACAACACAAACAAGGGGCACAGAATATGTTCACCTACTATATTAAACACAGCTGGTTGAACCAGTGTGACATGGAAGCTTACAGTAGAAACACAATAAGTACTAAAGAGGAAACGCAATAGCACTTTAGAGGAAAAGAATTGCAATTCTGCCAAATCATACAAATTCATTAGCAACATGCTAACATGCTAAGCAGACCACGAGATAAGCATAAGCTGGAGTTATGTTATGATCACGAGTCACACGTTGTTGAGTTATCATATGACACTTTGTGCTGCCTGTGAAGCTTTGTGTCACAGACGATGTGTTGACAGAATAAACAGAACAATCCTGATCTGCATCTTTTACAAACAGCAGCCCATTATAGATGCAGGACTTTCACTGCAGATGTACCACCACCACCACCACCATTATAGGAATTAATATTTAAAATTAAATTTAAAAAAAAAATCAACTGGCAATGATATAAGAATTGTAAAATCAGCAGCACTGACGTTGTTGAACAAAAATACAACACTGCCACCTGCTGTTCGAAATCTAACCAACACAAGGACACAGACATGTTCGACACCCTCTTCTGTCCCTCAATAGCGATTCATGGTTAGGGTTATGTTGGTGGTTATTGTAAGATATCAAACACTACAGGATGTAGTCAGGCCATCGCTCCTTATTTTTAGTGTGTGTACTTAAATAGTTTTTATGGTTAATTGTGATCAAGAGCATCAAAGCAAAAAGCAATGCTCGGTCAAAAATCAATAATCAATCTAGAGAAGCTGAAATATATTTGTTTTTGTGCAAATTTGCCAATCCGTTCTCGACAGCAAAGATCTTGCTAAAGGATTACGACTTGGTTATTTTCACAGTTTCGGCCAGTTTTAACATTTTACTCAACTGCTGAGATCATGGGAGGATCTTGGGGAAACATGGCTCATGTAAAAATGTATTAACACTGATTTAAATGTGCATTCAATTTTACAGCTTTCTGATCTCAGACCTGAAATACACCATGTCTGGATATAAAGAAAAGCCTGTAGTCCATTTATGTGCTTAATAACTCACAGCAAAATTAAAGTGTTCTTTGTTCAACGGAAAAGTGCAAAAATCAGAGACATCAAAATGTGGTAGAAATGTTTGTTTTTTTTACCTTGACGCAGGGCAGAATGTGAGTCATGATGATTTGCTCACGACTGTCCTCTGGGAGGTTCTCGCAGAATTCTAAAGCGAAGACGAGTACACAGTCAACAAAAAATGGAGTGGACAAGAAGGTGAAACAAGTTGTTAAATTTAACTCTGGCCATTTTTTTCCCAGCAAGTCTCCCCCCGGCATTAATGCTTTAATGAATCAATGTGGATTCATGTACTGACCTTTGACTTTGTTGGCTGCAGCAGCACGGACCTCAGCTTCACAGTCCTTCAGAAGATTCTGGAAAGCCGGGACCAGATCATTCTTGGTGATCTCTGGCCCGACAGCTTTCTGGAGCTACAGTCAGAGAGAAATCAACATGTCTTAATATGCAAATAAGCACGGGGGGGGACACACACAGACGAATTAACACCCAAACGTCTGTCCCACAATTTGTTAAAATGTTATTCTCGTTATTTATAAAAAAACAAATACAAATAGTGACATGGGTGGATGTGTGTGTTCAAGTCTGCTTTTAACCCAGCAACGGTTTCCCAGGCAAACGTCCCAAATGCATCACAACAGCTTTGAGTAAGTGAAACCCAGTTACGGATGCTTTACTCCAACATTAAGTAGGTTACTGTGTCATAAATATCTTGCTGCTTTCTTTTCTTGTAAACTGTCATGGATACATTTTGGTGCCAACATAAAGCCTGGAAGTATAGCAAGTACTATTAAAAAACTAAATAGACATGTGAGATGCTGTGAGCAGTCAGAGCCAAGTGACTGTCAAGTATAGCTCCAGTGTAGGAGACTGTTGTATGATGCGCAACAGTGAATGCACCGTTGACTCTATTCAACACACACACACACACAGTACTGAATAACATTATGTACCAAATGTGAAATGTCAGTTTATTTTTCACACTCCCACTTGTCTATACCCGCGGCCTTTCTTGATCTATAAAATTGTCATCAGGAAGTGGAAACGCACATTTGCCAGTCGAGTGATCCCTTCAACAATAATCTTACTGAAAAGAACAACAAAAACAGTGACATTTGCCAAAGTTGAAGTGTGTGTGCTCTTGAACTACTTGCTGCAGCGAGACTGCGGCTCGAACATTATCTTCAGAGTCAAAATGGTGGAATACTAAAGTGCCACAAAAGCATTCACTTTCATCAATCTCCTGTTCTTCTAAATAGGCACCGATATTCAAGAATCTTTTAACCGTCTTTAATGATTATATATTTCCACATTAAAATTTGACATAAGGTCACAGAAACACTTGCAATAACTTGAAGGAAAACACCACATTCATGTGTTTAATAGGATGCTTTAATATATTTTGCTTATATCCTGGACAGTAAACTGTGCGCACACTTTCAAACAATTTCCTGCTTGTGCACCCTGAAAAGATTGTAATCATGGCATTAAGCCTTATTTGCAATGACACCAATTGTCAAACACCAATATGGTTTTACCCAATCTTAAAGGCAGCTCATCACTTGATTCTCAAGTGTCATTTTTTGCCAATTATATATTTAACCAGGATGACAGCAACGAGTAGGGGAGGGGAAAAACAAAACAACTCGTGCTGCTTACCTCAGAGAACTTGTCAGCCACCATGTAGCGTACCCTCCAGGATTTGTCTTCTGCAGCCTGGCGCAGGGTTGGCATCACCAGGGTCTCCAGGTCCTCCTGAGGCAGCAGTGTAGCGATGCTGACACAAGCCTCCACTGCAAGCAGCCGCACTGAGTCCTGATGGAGAAAGGTAGTGGGATCAGTTTGGCCTATTAACAGCCTAGAAGGGACTGCACAACAGAGTGCAACAGCAGTTTAAGTTGAGAAGATCACATACCTGCTCATCAGAGGCCAGAGCAGTGAAGAGGGAAATGATGTCACTTTTTACATAATCCAGCTCCAGAACTTTGGCAAACTCCCCCAGTTTAGATGCTGCGGCACGACGCACCATGGGAGTGTCATCTGAGCACAAGGTGCGAAAATGCCTAGAGATAAACACAAACAAACAAACATTCTTATCAGAGAAACAAAACTGACTGCAGAACCAAACCTGGTTAGAAGTCTAAAACAATCACCATATGTCTACATTAAATTACATGCCTAATGCCATGTCATAAATAATCGCAATGGCTGCAAGTAAGGATTTAGAGCACTAAGAAAGTGTTTCACATTGTTAAGAAGCCACTTACTGGCGGATCTCAGCTTTGACGGTGCTGGAGACACGTGGATAACAGACACTAAAGAGGCCGCAGGCAGATGTGCGAGAAGTGAACCAGTCACCACTGGCCAGCCGCTTGACCAAAGGCTCGAAATGGACCTCCAGGTCAACTGGAGAGTGCTCCTGAGAGATCTTCCGCAGGGACTCCACAGCTTTATCTCTGACTACTGTCTCCTCCACTGTAGCAAGGCTCTCCAGGGGAGGCTGTGCATCAACAGGGAATAAGGTTAGATAGAGGTAATGTTCTTCAACTCTGTTATCAGGAAATAACTTAAAAACAGTATCCTTGTATTAACATTTATTATTTACAATGGATATGACAGTGTATTATGTTGACAACATTGACTTCTCAAATTCTTCTAAAAAGGTTTTCCGTCTCTACTTAAAGCACGGGAAGATTTGTCCCCTAATGTGTGTATAATTTAAATTCATCTCTCCAGTGGCTTACCAAGAGACAGTGGACGAATTCTGGCCCTCCCACCAACATCGTGAAATTGCCAAGCTGCTCAGCCAAGGCCAAGAGCACCTCATCTTCATCATAGATGGTGTCTAAGGGATGACAGAAAGACTTGTAAAAAACACATTCAGCATTTATCTATGTGACATCCATTTGACAATAACACTGAAGTCACAGCTGCTGTGTCAAACAATAAGGGGTAATAAGACAGACTATTTACCTGTGAGGAAAGGAAGAAGTTCAGTGCGAGTCCTCTCAACACCAAGGGCCAGAGCAATCGTGGACAGTTTCTTGATGCTGTTCAGTCGTAACTATACACAAAATGGACATAAGTCAGTGAAGCGTTCGCAAAAAGAAAAGTATTTATAATTTCCATCTTGGCTACAGTCCGCGTCTTTGCAATAAATAGCAAACGTTAGATGAGGTTTATCAGCGTTTCAAAAGGCGATTAACTAAGATAACCGACTCAAAATGCTATCTTAACGTTCACTGAGAATGAATAAACAGGCTAAAAACAGGGCCTTGAACGCCCTGCTGTTGTGATTGCTAACTTTAACGTTAGTCAACAGCTAGCATACAGCTGGTCACTAGTGATGCGACGTTAATGCTAGCGGCTAAACCTGTGATCCGGCTGTCTAGCCTTACCTAACAAATGTTATTACCTTTACATTTCAGTTGATATACCGGCCGAAAATTACATCCGGCGTTACTGCAGAATTAAAATTGACGTCGTAAATAATGAAAGCAAACCAGCTAGATTGGCATGACAGGGTGCGCCCGGCAGAAAATTCCTGATAGGCCTTGGCCGGGAACGTTAGTTAGCATATGTGCTAGTTAGCTAGCTGATAATCAAAATGGCTCTATTTTACGGTTCAATATAAATGAGAATTACAGTCGAAATAGTGTTACTACCTGAACATCCTCATTTCGCAGCTCATCAATGAGAACGGCGATAGGGTAGAGAGAATCGTCTCCATCAGCTCCTGCCATTTTGGATACTGTTGTAGTTATCGAATGGTGCTGTGGTGCTGCACTACGGGGTTTCTGCCAGAGAAAAGCGGCTGCAGGGCCCTCCCTCTTCCGCTGCTGCTGCCTTCAAGAAACCACCGCGAAACCCGCCAAAGAACAACATTCATTTTATAGGCTACAAACAAAACTAAATTAAATACTTTACTTAAACGAGCAAAACATTCAGTGATATTAAAACCTCCGAACTGTGTAATACATAAAGTTGCACCATGGTTACAGAAGTAAAAGTACACAATGCTCTATTAAAGTCCTGAATATAAAATGTATTCGTATGTTACCATTAAAATATTTACACCAAAGTAAGCCCACACTGTAAAGAATAACCTGAAAAAGAGTCAATATAAAGAAAAGTTAAAACTCAACATTTGTTTCTTCAGAGAACCTTTGTTTGTGTCAGTATAAAGATCAATGGTCTGATGATATATGGACTAAACCAAAGGTGCAGACATTTGGGATGACAAAATATGAATATGGCACTGAGAATTATGTTGTATATAATTTATCTAAAAAGCAGTAGCAGTAATTTTCAGTGTACAGCTTATTTGTTATTTCAAATATATAATAATGTGGTAATCTTTTTCTTCAGCTCTTATATTGTATGTTAAAACAAAATAAAACTATATATATAAAATATAACTAAAACGTATAATAATAATAATAATTGTTATTATTATTATTAGTAGTAGTAGTAGTAAGGGAAATAAAGAAATTCAAGATTTCATCATGGGGGAGGTAGTAGGTAGTATTGTATTAGTTAGCATCAGAGAAAGAGGGCGATAAGTGTACTGTCGCATCAATATTCAAATTTGAAAGCTTTGTGGTTCAAGAAACGCTTTTATTTTGAAAGACGACGAACCGGATATGTTATTCTTTTTCCGGCCGTGTGCGTAGATGCCGGTCAAGATGGCTTCTCAGCAGCAGCAGGCTGGCGGGCCGATGTCTCAGGCTGGATTACAACAGCCTACTTCGTTACAACAACAACAACAGCAGCAATTGAGCCAACAGCAAGACTTTGATCCCGTTCACAGATTTAAGATGCTCATTCCTCAACTGAAGGAGAGCCTGCAGGTAACTGCGCCGCATAGACGCCACATCACAACAGCTGAAGTTGAATAACGAGATCACAGTCGGCATACCGTAGTTTCACAAATCAATTGAAGATACGCAGCCGTGTGCGTCAAACGTGTCGCTTTATTTTTCATTTTCAGAATTTGATGAAGATTGCATCCCTGAACTTGGCCCATAACACGTCAATTGACAACGGCATGTGAGTAGCCTCGTTGGGGGGAACCTTACATCCATGGTCCTAGAGAAAGATGTTTCTGTCAGCCATGTCTCCTGATTTATTTTTTGATTTGTCGTTTCTTTTCGTTTAGCAAAAGCAGCGACGCCACAGTTCAGCGCTTTGACAAAAGCCTAGAGGAGTTTTATGCCCTTTGTGATCAACTGGAGCTGTGTTTAGTAAGACCTAAACACAATACACACACTCAAAACCCAAATATTGATATGGAACCTGGATTTATATGTCCTTTTATTGGATACATGATTAATTACCACTGATGTTAAGGAAGTGCCCTCTTATTTTTTTTAACCTTTTTATATTTTCTATATTAATTAACAGTTCAAATACTTTTTTGTTTTTGCAAATGTTAGAGCCAAATTTACTAGATGGGAGGAGTGAGTCACCATCCTACAAGGAACTGCCAACTCACCTCACAAGGAGCCTTTACCTGATTCCTAACTTTATCTCTGTGGGGTTGTTAGATATGGGTGAAGCTACTGAATGAACACAGTAGAACAGAGCATTGCTATAACATAGAGTATTGACGAATACACCAGCCACAACACACCGTGACTGCTGCATCCAGATAAGATTGGAAATAAGTGAGAAACTCCTTTTTCAAGAATTTCATCAGCAGTGGTTTAAATCCAGTTTTCTTGTCCCATTTTTTTCAATCCTGTCTTCAGCACAATTTTATTGGTCAAGAGCAATATACTGCAGACCATGTATAATGTACACCACACACACACTCAGGTTTTTGTCTCTTCTGTGCAGCGGCTGGCATACGAGTGCCTCTCCCAGAGCATCGACAGCGCCAAACACTCGCCCAACCTGGTCCCAACAGCCACAAAGCCAGACACGGTGCAGACGGAGTCCATGTCTTATGCCCAGTACCTCGGCATGATCAAGTCTCAGATTTCCTGTGCCAAAGATATCCACAACGCTTTGCTGGAGTGTTCCAAGAAGATCGCAGGAAAGGCCCAGCCTCAGGGAATCATGTAGACCTGGACCCGACTGCCCCGACTCTGTCTGCATCTGGTGACATTTAAAAAGAAATTGATGGATTTCAAATTTGGGGCTGTCCCATTTTCAGAACTCCGTTTTGTGCTACATTGGTCAACATGCTGTTTCACTTCTCAAGATCTTGTATATTTGTTTAATTTTTTAAAAGTAACTTGTGTTTCTGCTGTGTAAATATTCCTGACAAAACGTCATGCTCTAAGATGACCAGCAGGTGGTGGCAGAGTTGCACCTGCCAACTCGGTATTGACAAGTCTTTTGTAGCTTATTTGTATTGAATATTAAAACCTTTCTACTGATGCAGATGTTTTCTCATTATTCAAGATGCACAAAAGAAGCCCCGTCTATCAATAACACGTTAAGCTCATGAGGAGGATGTAATGTCAGAGAATGATTAGATGAGAGTAAAAACCCATGTTGTCCTTGGAGGATCTTTTAAAAGATTTAACTGGTATGTTACTGAGTGTCACTGTTAAGAGGTTTTGTAGTTACTGAGGTTTCCAGAATGTCAGTGAACATGTAGGGAGTTTAGCCATCTCAGCTACCTGTGACCGTGATTCGTGTGAGGTAGCGTACCCGTGAGTGGCAGAGAGTTAGGGAGGATGATTGTTGTTTTCCTGTCAGTTTGGGGAGCAGGAGGGAGGGAGTCGGAGCGAGAGGCTTACGCTCCGTGCTCCTGGACTGAGGAACCGGCTTCCACTTGGATCCTCCAGCTATATGTTGGTCAGAGGCTTCTCGATTCCTTCCTATCCGTACGCTGGAGCTAAGGCATTAATGAAGTCCGATACACACGCACGTGAGAGGGGAGCCTGGTGGGCTTGCAGCTGCGTAACATCTCAAACCAATCTGAGGTACTGACAAGTGCTTCAAGCACTGTGCTCGCCTTGGATCCAAAAATACTACCCTGCTGGGCCACTTCCAAACAGGCACGACCACAGGTTCATCACAATACACGCTGATGCTCTCAGAAACATACAGACAGTCGCTCATCAAGCATTTGTGTGAAAACAATTTCCTCCATTCTTCTTTGTCAGTAAATCTTAAGGTGAAACCGGTTTGGGACCGATAAAAAAAAAAATCAAAACACCAGATTAATCTTTATATTTTCAAATTTTTTATTTTCAGACAATAGCCTGTGTCGTCACAGAACTTGTGTTTTAAGCTTGAAAAAATATACAAGAACAAAGCTAGAATTATTGAGAATAATTCAGATGTTTTCAAGATATTGTGCTATGCTATCAGATGAAAAACAAGAGACACCAAAGTAACATATAAAAAGGGAAGAGTATAATTTTTCTTTTTACAAAGATTACAGCAGATAAAATGCATATATCTAGAGCATGGGGTACTAGACCATAAAATTACAAAAAAGACTATTTAGACAAGTCCATTAGTGGATTTGAAAGTCATTAAGTCACTACATTTTGTGTGTTGTTTGTTGCATTATGAAAATGATACAGATCTATTCATTTGGTGTAAAATGACAAATGAATTAGCTTTCTGACTATTAATGTGTAATGACGTAAGAAATGCCTATGACCGTTAATTACATGTTATTACATTTCTTACATTGCGTGAGTGTGTTTTAATCAGTTTTAACGCCACTACATCCATAGAAATACTGATGACTCTTTCATTTCCCTGGTTGTTGTGAAAGATTAAAGACCCTTTGTACTTTTATTGTACTGTTCAATAAGATTATTGACACTGCTGGTATAGCATATTCTGTAACCAATAAACTACAAATACATTATATATTGCACATCCCTGTCAACCATTCTGCAAAGCATACCATAAGATTTAAAAAAAAAAAAAGTCTACTTCTTAACTGCCTTTATATAAGGTTTAATGAAAATGAACTTGCAATGACCTTAAAGATACAATTCCTGATTTTGTTAGTTACAGTGCCCCGCTGAACCCCACATGTCTTGCCATCTTTATGTTTAGCGTGAACCGTGCTAAGATAAAATAAAAAAACAACACACTTTTATTCCACTGTAACGGGGCGGCCATCTTCAGCAGGTTTTTAAGTCTTCACGAGTTGTTCTTCATGAAAATGGGAGCAGTAATGTGAAGCGTAAAGTCCCTTAAATGTTTTAAAAATTGGGTCAGTGTCTGCTGATTCTATCTATCTTGCTAATGAAACCAGTGTGTGTGTGTGTGTGTGTGTGTGTCAGTACAGAGCACCAGAGCGTCCTGTCTGATGCTTGAAAGACTTTAATAAGCACACAAACAGATGCTTTTACTGCTTTGTCGAATCTTTCAAGTTGCTTCTACCCTGGGCCTTGCCGTTTGATTGGTCGCTGTGAAAAATACAAAGCAAAGTCAATAATCAAAGTTTAAAAACAGAATTAACCGCAGCATCATTACATGATGACAATATACTTAACAAAACATACTTTGTGTGTCTGCTATCAGTGTCTCCCACTTCTAATTTGTCATTTGATCCTGAACTTCAGACTCTGGCCTGTCTTCAACACTACGTGGGGTCTGAGCATGTAACACTGACCTGTGGGGCTTCTCAGAACCCGTGAGGGCCGCCCGGTGAACACCACGGAGTCTGGGTTTCTCCGGGCGGGACATGGGACCAGGTGGCTGAAACTTGGACACCTCCTGCTGCCACTCGTCGTCAAAAGACTGTGCTTCGGCTGGGGGTGGAGGACCAGGATCATGTTAGGCAACGTTCTGTCTGTGGACTGATGGCCTAGATATACGTGGACAGTCTACTGAACTTGTCAAAGCACTTTAACGCGTATGATCTGACCACATTCAGACATCTGGAAAGTGCTAGATGACCAAAGATGGTCCTAAAACTAAAGCTGGCTAATATACCAGTATGTACTGTTTATCTATCATTGTAACAGTGTCTAGTCTTTTTAAATATTGTGAATTGATGTTACATAATCTAATTGTTAAAATTATAAACTGCAATGTCAGATTTCTTCCAGAATGATCTCAGAAATAGCTCCTTCATGCTGTTATATTTTTGAGTGGTAGCCGATGGTAGCTGCTGTCTCACTTAAACGTACATTCATCCAGATTCTGAAAGTCCTGGTTGAACTCTTTCTCTCCTGTCTTCTTGTTGTATTTCTTCTCAACGACGTGTCCCCTGTCCTGGATGTGGTGACCAATGGCCATCTTCTCCAGACCACTCTCAGAGTCTTTAACTGCTCGCCGGGTCTCCTTGATCTGGCGATAGAACATCATTAAACCCATCGGACGGTCCATGAAAAAGCAGATTCATTCAAGAGATTAGCAATCGACATGTTTGCCTCCATTACTCCTTTACGTAAAACGTCCAGTCAGAAAGTTGGACGGTTTGAACCACAAGTGTGGCTATTAATAGTATCAATGGCTGCATTCCATTTAGGAGTGCCAGTTCCGGGGTACTGTGTGTGCAGGATCACCAAAGTGATCTCTGGCACACCTTAATGGAACACAGCCATCATATGCCACTGTGAGAAAAGTTTGGGATGGTTTGGGATTTGCTTGGGATAATGGCCTCACCCGGAAAGGCCAACGGGGAAGTTATCACCATCGTCACTCAGGACGAGCGAGTCTTCTACAGACAGATTTGCTTCTCAGTGCACTGAACTGTGCACTGATGTACTGTGATATAATGCAGTAAACCATCTGATGGGCTACTTACGCCTCCAGGGGCACGGCGTGTCGTCGAGGTCGCCTGGAAGACCTTGGGGACCTCATTTCCAACCTTTGAATATGTCATGACTGAAGAGGAGCTGAATGAGTGGGCGTTTGTATCGGTAGACATGTTCTCCTTGAAAACACAAACACACACACGCACTGTTAAGCAAATGCAGCTGATGTGTCACAACAGTCGGGGAAAGCAGCAAAACAAAAGGAAGAGAGCGCAGAATCATTACTGGAGCAAACTCACCACGTTTCTGTGCATCTCCTCCATCCTGTTCCTCATGTTGACCATCACGTTGTCGAACACGCCGAAAGGGTTCCTCATCATGTCCTGCACGCGCGCGCACACA
>JAVQJL010102588.1:0-13749 GCA_036024295.1 Nannoperca obscura
GTGTGTGTGTGTGTGGGTGTGTGTGTGTGTGTGTGTGTGTGTGTGTGTGTGTGTGTGTGTGTGTGTGTGTGTGTGTGTGTGTGCAGGAGTGCCCCCCCAACTCGGAGGACTTCAGAGAGATGCAGTGTGCTGCCTACAATGACAGACCTCTAGTGGCTGGAAACTCCTTCAGATGGACCACCTTTCATGGAGGTCAGTGAGACAATTCACTGTTCAGCTGCTTAGGATTTGTTGTTAGAGATACAAGGATTTCACAACTGTGTTATACTGTAGATACACAGGCAGTTTTTTGCATTACAAAGTGATTCATTCTTTCCATTCACTGGTAGTTGATAGATATGGACAAATATAGTCATCAGATCAAGTCAAGAGTTAAAAGTATCTAGAACTACATGTATAAATATAATGGAGCAAGCTAGTTCAGACAGTCTCCACAACCATCTACCAAACAACTCAAATCAATTTCAATTTATATAGTTCCATATCATAACAAAGTTATGTCAGGGCACTTGTTCGTATAGAGCAGGTCAAGACCAACTCAAATAATTACAAAGAACCAACATTCCCACCATGAGCAAGGACAAGGAAAAACTTCCTTTTAACAGGTAGAAACCTCGAGCAGAACCAGGCTCTAGGTGGGCCTCAACCGACTGGGTTGAGTAGTACTCTTGACATGATCTGATGACTATATTTGTCCATATTTGTCTACATATAATGGTATTGATGTTAATATAATAATACTAATAGCAATATAATAAAATAACAGCAGGGCGGGGGTGAGCACACAACTACAGGAAAGGGTAGTAACAAGCAGTCTAGGTCTATAGCAGCACAACTAAGGGGTGGCTCAGGGGTCACCTGAGTCAGCCCTACTATAAGCTTTAAACAAACTGGAAGCTGGTTCCACATAAGAGGAGCTTGATAGCTGAAAGCTCTGGCTCCCATTCTACTTTTAGAGACTCTATGAACGACAAGGAACCCTGTATTCTGAGAGTGCAGTGCTCCAGTGGGATAATAGGGTACTATGGGGGTACTACTGATATGATGGAACACACCTTCTCAGTTTGGTTCTATTTAAGCTGTACAAACGCTCCCTCTGCCTGTCAATGCAAACGCTGCCTTGCATCAGTATTACTGCCTGTTCTTTCAGCCCCACCACCACCCCAGCATCCACCTGCAGGCTCTGACTGTGGGGATAAGATTTGTTCATCACCCCCCCAATATCTCATGTAAACATATCTGCAGAGAATGACGAAATTGGAACCTAGACGCCAAACTCTAACTGTTCTGCTACTGTAGTAAACATTTCAAACATTTGTCAGTGGAGAGGCACATAGTTATGTCCATAGTACATTGAGTTTTATGTATGTGACATGTTCCTCAAATGTACATAGTCTGTGGGTCTGCGTGGAAATTAACATTACTCCAGTGTTGTTGGCAGTCATGTGGTAAACTTTCCACACTGCCATGGTTCTCATGAGGCCTGCTGGGTGTTTAATCCACACAGGGCAATGAGTTTTTTCCAGGACATCTGCTCCCTCTCCGTTCTCTCCTGCCTGTTTCTGTGTCCCAGCCACCTCCCTATCTGTCCTTCTGCCTCACCTATTTTCCCATAATAAACTAATGAGCCACTGACTGAAGCTCTTCCCTGCCAGGCTCTAACCCCTGTGAACTGAGCTGCCTGGCCTTAGGTCACAACTTCTACTACAACTTTGGCCGTGTGCTTGATGGCACAGCCTGCGACAAGGAGCCCGGAGCGGTGTGTGTCAACGGACGCTGCCTGGTGAGTGGTAACAATACTGTATGTGTGTTTGATGTGTGTGTACTGTATTCATGCAGTTGGTATTCAGCTTATTTTAAAATAACCTTTTAGTTAAAGCTGCATTAAGTGACTTTCTGCCACTAGCGGGCAAAAGAACTCCACAACACACGGTCCTGACATTTTATTGCATATTGCAATCTTCCCTAGAGTTGTTATATCTAATGTATTAGCAAACAGTTTCCTATTTGCACATCCACACATTCACAGTTAGAGTCATGTTTTTGTCTAAATAATACATTTAAATCCAATGTTCCAATGTTCATACAATTTAATGGAAGTACTATCTTGGTTCACACAGCTGTTAGCCCTCAAACACATTTATATTTCCCAACATAAAGTAGAGCAAAAAGTACTATAATATATGTTTATGTTATGCCAATCAACTTTTTCTAGTTTTCTACAAAGCATACCTTTTAGCTTCTTTTCATGGTTAGCAGCACAGACAATCAGCTTCTAAGTTCTGTGACTGGAGGTTTCTTACCAAAAATAACCAAAAGGCTCTTTGGAGCCATAGTTGACTTTTAATGTACAATGGCTGGTAAGTTCTTTCTTTTTTAATCAATGAACCAAATATTTTCTTATACAGTTGTTCATCTGTTGTACTGATGATTCAACAAGAAGAGTTTCATGTCCATCCAAGCCTTGGAAGTGCTCCAATTGTCAGGCATCTAACATTGTCTATGAGAAAATAAATGGGACTTTTACCTGCCTGGATGCCTCAGACATCTGTTGGCTTGAAGCAGATTTTAAAATAAGGCTGGTTTAAGCCAAAGTTTCTCCCTCTCTCTCCTCTCTTCATTCCCACCCTGTTGTGGTATAAATGATGTTGACCACTCTGACTGGAGCTCTCTGGAGAAGTGAACTCCATGCTGTGCGTTAGGACCAAAGTGCACTCATCAGTGTGGACTGCAGCCTTCAGTTAGCATTACAGCTCCGCTCAGCACACAGTCCAGAGTCCTGCTCCCACACCCAGCCTGTCCCCTGCTCACCCCTCTCACCCTCACACAGATGGAGATGCTTGGAAATGAACTTGTGTCCCTCGGGTCCTGCAGCCCATGCAGATTAAAAACATACACACATAATACTCGTTAGACACATCTGCTACATGAGGGTACACACACAAGTTATTTTACACCACTGA
This sequence comes from Nannoperca obscura, assembly GCA_036024295.1. Classification (NCBI taxonomy): domain Eukaryota; kingdom Metazoa; phylum Chordata; class Actinopteri; order Centrarchiformes; family Percichthyidae; genus Nannoperca; species Nannoperca obscura. The sequence goes on from JAVQJL010102588.1 coordinate 2,964, forward strand.
CAAAAGATTAACATGTGTCTATGTTTACATATGTCTGTATTTATGTGTGTGTGTGTGTGTGTGTGTGTGTGTGTATGTGTACGTGCTAATGTGTATCGTGTGGTTTAAATAAGTGGATTTATGGACCGTTGACTCGGGCATTGTCAGAACAGCACAGGGCCTGAAACAGGAAGCAGATGCAGCCTGCAGCTGGTGTGGAGGGCTGCAGGTCACACATCAGACTGCAGAACACATGGCTGGTTCGGACGCAGCGTGTGTGTGGGTGTGTGTGTGCAGCGTATGTAGAATTAAGTAATTTTGCCTTGCCTTGATGTGCAATCAAGGCATTAATTTAATTATCTAATTCTATTTTCTGACAATCTATAAAATAGTTAGATAAAAGGTCAAATTGCCAGTCACAGTCAATTACCCGAGGCAAAGAGATTTCTTCAAAAAAAAAACTAAATGTGGTTTTGGTTTCATCATGCTGATGTTTAACAGACATAATACTTGCCAGTTTCACCATCTTAATTTAGCCTGTTAGCACTGAACATTACAGCTAAGGATGAAGGCAACATGATTGGTTTTGCAGGTATTTGGTCATAAAGAAAATAATTGGACACAATTATAACTTGGTTAGTCATTGTAAATGAAAAGTCAGAGTTCTTACAAATCCATCCTCAAGGGACCTTGAATATCTGTAGAAGATTTTACCACTATCCAATAGTTGTCAAGATATAACACTCAAAACCAAAGCTGTCAACCTCATGGTGACGCTAGAGGAAAAGTCAAGGGATCACTAAAGTTAGTAGGATTCCTCCCCTGGAGACCATCAATGTTTGCATTGAATTTCATAGCAATACATACATGTGTTGAAATATTTCAACCTCCTAAGCCACTAGCACAGCTAACTTCATAGCCACAAATCCTCACTGAGAAGCTGAAGCCAGAGAATGTTTAGCATTTTTGCTTGATTGACGACAAAAACAACTGATACATTTGATCTGAAATTTTGTCTGTGAATATTCTGTTGACTGACTCATCAGTTAGTTGACTAATTGCTTCAGTACTAGGCCAATCACATACCAAAAATGACAGGAAAGCAGTTGCTCAAAACCAACAAAACTGATCAATTAATTAGGTAACGTTTATTTCTACACTTTCAAAGATTTTCTGGAGTTTTTCTGCCTGCTTGAGGGTTTTCTGGTGTTTTGCAGGACCATGGTCACTCCCTCAGTGGGGCCCTCATGCTCTCTGCTACTCTGTCACAGAGGATTCATTTCCTGTTGTGCACACACAGATGTCTTGGAGTGTTTTTGTGTTTTTAAGGGACTTAGGAAGCTGATTATAGGTCCCTAGATTGTTGCTCTCTTGCCTGGGAACCTCCTCCTTGATAAGTTTGCTCTGCAGAGCGGGAGGTGAAGTGCAGAGAAGAAAGCAACCACTGTAAGATTCTCCACACACCATAAACCATCCAGCTTATCCTCTGTGCTCTTTGCTTTAGCATTTTAATGTTTACAGAGACAACTCTCCGACCCGTCCTTCTCTCATAAGGCCCTGAGTTGCCTTTTTCCCCCTAAAGTAAATGTTTGTAAGACGGAGAAAATGACACAGAAGCAAATAAGAGAAGGAGAGGCTGAGTTATGGTAGGAGGTTTAAGGTGACTGTACAGCAGAGACAAAGCAAAAAGAAACATTAGAAGTTGCCAGGGCTCTTGCCAGAAAATGTGTGAATTTGGGAGTTAAGCTTATCCAACCAGATCAACTGTTGTTTCCTAAGCGTTTTTTGTGTGTCATACAGAAGCCCGGCTGTGACTCCATCTTGGGTTCGAAGCAGCAGGAAGACGCCTGCATGGTCTGTGGAGGTCAAAACACCACCTGTCTGCACCACAAGAGTGTGTACCAGAGCAACGGTCTGGAGGCAGGTAGGATACACACACACACACACACACACACACACACACACAATCATCATATTACGTCCACGAGGACTCAGTTGCAGCAGTTTAGGACCAACACAATCTAATTCCAGGCCGTCTTTGTGTTTTTAGGGTTATTAGTCAATCAAGTTTAGTCAAGGAGTCATTGTTCTCTGATAAAGTGAACATTAACCACGGTAACAAACAAAACCTGTTGGCTTCCAGAAAGAAATTCAGGCCCTCTGAAATTACGGAGTCGTTAAGATTTCAGAAAAGAGGGGGAAAAACACAGAGTTCTCCAGGCTCAAAGTCAAGGCTCCAAATGACACTCTGGCTCAGTGCCACCAAAACATTTTCTACCTTCATTGGTACTTGCAGTTCAGGGGCTAACAGGGTCTGACTGTTCACATTAAACATGTTGGGAGGAGGGAGGTTTTTCTTTGGTATCCCCCACATATCCCCTAACAAAAAGCAAGAAAACTATTAAAAGAAGATGGAATACAAAGGCAGTATATCTGAAGATAAACAACAGGTTACCAAATATAAAAATATAATTGCCCAATATAATAAAATAGTATAATATATAACATTATAAAATAATATAATAAAATGTTGTAGATGCTGCTATACAAAAATGAAACAGTATGCCTCATGGGATTAAAAAAATCCATTAAATGGCATTGTAAATTGCATTTATTGAGTACCGTTCAGTCAGAGACACTTCTGCCAAGGAACTGATCATTATAGGAAATGGTTCTATAGTTTCAATTGGTGGAAAAGGAGGAAAACATGCAAACTTGTCAATAATATTGAAACCCGACATGAGTTGGTAAATGCTAAGATATCTCCCTGTCCACTCCACCCAGGCAAATTACAGACACACCTGTGTCAAGAAGAAAATTGTTTACTTTATGCAAATGGAGGCAAGATTTGTCTGTAAACTCTGTACAGGTTTGCTGGAAAACAGTGCTAGAAAGTGATGCAGTGGTGTGCAAGAAAGTTCAGTCTTTACCTGCTGTGCAAAAATGTCTGTGTCATCATTGTAGTTCCCTTGCCTTCAAGATAACAGAAACAAAGTGCTGCTCAGCATAATGTCACGGAAATTAGTTAGAGAAAGTTGTAGGTTGCTTATTTACAGTGTTTGCTAACCAAAAAGCTACTTGCTAGCTAGTAAAGTGTTGAAATACCCACAGCAACAAGTGAGAAGGTGCAAAGGCGATGTTGTGGGATTCTTTTGTTAGCGTTCCATTTTCTATTCCACTCATGTGAAATCCCACAAACCAGAGGCTTTAATGGCGTGTGTCAACTCTCTAGAGGCTGAAGCTAAGTTAAGACAGGTGAGGAGAGATCCTATGCAGAAACCTGAAAATTGTCAACATCATATATTAAACATTTAAAAATGTTCTGGTCTTCAGGTTTTGAAAAGTCAAAAGGGTAAATAATCACTCAGATTGTGATGAAGAATGTGATGGATCGGGATACAACCACGTTGGCAGTGATATTGAAGAAAAGAAACTGTCAAGTCAGGACAAAAATTTTATTTTGATGGGTGCCCTGTGTTGCTCTCTGTTGAGAATGGAATCAAATGAGATATAACATCATGGAGACACGCACACACAGAAAGTACCCACCACCTCTGGCGTGCGACTTGGCTCTGTAACAGTGGCTTCCTCACACAGCTCTGTGTGTAGGCAGAGCAGAGCACCAGCCATAACGGCTCAGACTGGGCAAGAAGAAACAGGCTGATAAAGGCCGCTTTGTTTTGGCGCCTTAACAACCTTGAGAGGTTTTCTCTCCTCCTGCAGCTGGAGGGAGAACTGATGGAGGGCGGTTGCCCGTCACAAGGTCAGATGCCGATGGCCTCGAGCTCATCGCTGCCCTCTGATGTCTTCATTAGCTGAAGCCCTGCAGATGAACCTTGTGCATAGTTTTTCTCTAAAACGGGTAAGCAGGGGCAACCAAAGTTAGGTGCTCTTCAAACAACGAAGTGAATGGAGTTCATCCTGCGGCTACGTTTCGCTCCAGAGCAGCAGGAGAACCATAGAGCTGTCCCAGCCTCTTTTTGTTTTGGCTTAGAAGTAAAATATTCCTCTGTGACGAATGGTTGTGTTTTCAGCTCATTCATACATTTTCTCTCTTTGTGCTTGTAATCCAGTCCTGTAAACCATTCATCTCAATTAATAATTTTTGACATTGTCAATTTTGAATTGTTTTATAATGCCAAAAAAAGACTTGTATTACGACCCACAACCTGCCAGCGTTTGGCAAGATCTTTTCAAAAGAACATAAATAATCTGATTACTAATCCAGATTATTTACTATTAATTACTTAATACCCAACCCTGAATATGAAGTGCACAGTATAACCTAAAGGCCTGCAGCAATCTATTTCATTTAAAGTGGCTGCACTTCTCAAACCACTGAACTGTAAAAATGGTACAGTAAAATGTTTAGAGACTTGCAGCTGTTGTTGGAATGTGTCCACAATATTTCAAAGATCATTCATAAGTGTGTAGGAGTAAGAATCTATTATTACATAACTTAAATACACCAATTGTAAATTCGGGCTTTATAGGAAAATTACAGTATTTTGCAACTTTGGTTGTATTTTTGTAGTTTAGGTTAATTTACATACTTACTTACATACAAATTGGCACAACATTGCAGTAATCACTATTATCATAGAGGTATCAGACATGAGCACAGCTGGAAAAAGCTTCTCAATGGAGTCCAATGCAATCAAGAAAATAAAAGACTTAAAACTGCTCCAGTCATTCAGTATTGTAAGAGACAGAGTTTTTAAAAGAACTGTCTGTATTGATGCAGCAAAGGCCAACTTTTGGTCCCTAGAATGGGGCAAGCTCCACAATTACCATAATGCAACTTGTTGGCGTCTTTCTTTACAGAATGTCTACACATCATCGCGACAGCAGCGCGTTAGCAGAGCTGCAGTAGTATGAAGTAGCTTCAGTCCATTTGTCACATGTCACATACACAGGATGCGTTCAAGTGCAGTACTGAGTGTAGGACATCTATATTTTGGCAGCACTGGAGCCAAACACAAAATAACTGTAGTAATTATGCACATAAATGTGAAGAAAATAGACTTGAAGCATAGAAATATGCTTTTATGCATGTATAGTATAAAACGGTAGCCATTAGACAGCCTGTGTAGACAGCTGTGTGTATGTTCATCAAATGCACACAGACTTGACAAAGCTCCTCCAGAGCAACAGAAGACATAATACAGCTGATTGTTACGAACCATGTAGTAGTAAATCAGTGGAGTGCCCCTTTAACAACAAAGAGACTGTATATATAACTTTTCATTCTTATTGACCTCTAAGTTGCTTTAGATCACATCCCAGAGTCCCAGTTAAACAAAACACTGGGGCGTGTTCAGTCAACCCTCAGATTGAACCCAAAATTGTCTGCATCTGCAATGCAACAGTCTTATGGGATTACCTGTACTAACTTATGTTTCAAATAACTTGACTTTAACAGCCATCTGCGGCCATCTTTTCTCTTATTGGCCTCATTTGACCTTGGTCTAAAGCTTTCAGTGCAGCATGTGTGTCCCAGATTGTAATAAACTGACCTATTTTTTATCATGAATCATAAATTAGTTGAAAAAAGGGGACACTAACATTAAAACCAAGCCTCTAACTGAGTGTCTCTGTCTGCCAGGCGGACCTTTCGGATACAATGAAGTGGCCATGATACCAGCTGGAGCCACTCACATCCGAGTCACTGATAACAGCAGGAATTATCTAGGTAAGATTCAGCCAGTCGCGCGCACACACACACACACACACAGGACACCTGGCCTGCTGTGTATATCAGTTTCAGCTTTCTGCAGAAGACCCACTTTGTGTCACTGACTCCATCGCTGCATTGTAAATCAGGCACTTTAAATTAATTCTTAGATTTTCTATTACTTCCTCTCCCCAGAGACAGGAGGGGCTCAGCAGTCCCATCCGGTCTCTGTTTTCCAGGCAACATAATAACCAAGGGCATCTATTCTCAATCTTGTTTATGAGACCAAAATAAAACAGGCCCCGAAATGGTACACTGTGGTCTTGAAAGGGATGTTTGTAAAGGCTTTATCTGACCAGTGGGGCAAGACAGGTGAAGGTACTTGTTTCTATTTCACGTCATGGAAAATCTGTCTGCCACCACTGAGGAGAGACAGCTGCCCCCAGCTGGCATATTTCTGTTTCTGTTTACCTCAACGTGGCATTTAGAAATATTTAACTCACAACACTGAATAACACCAAACCTTCCCTTCCTTCCTTTCCATTACTATCTTCCCATCATCCAGCGCTCCAGAACGGTCGCTCCCAGTTTGTGATCAACGGTAACTGGAAGATCAGCATTCCCGGTGAGTACACTGTAGCTGGGACGAAGCTGCTGTACCGGCGTTCTGCAGACACCTGGGAGAGCTTCGAGGTACCAGGACCCACCCTGGAAGACCTTCATCTAATGGTGAGAGTTCCAAGATACTGGACCAGTTTGGTCATCAGCAGCAGCTTTTTGTTGACTTTGCCTGTTTGCAATATCTGTATTTTTACATTAAAACCAGGCCTACTTTGTTGAGGTCACTCTGGTAAGTCTGTTTTATCACAATCAACCAGTATGACGCCATTGAGCCAGGCAGGCACCAAAACCATTAAAAGATAAACACATCATGCTTTCCTAGATTGTGCAATATACTGTTATATTGCAATTAAACATTTCACAGGGTAAGTAAAACATCAGGTTTAAATAAATCATTGATTGTTTCCATTCAGGTTGTGTGCAGGTATTTCACAAACAGACCAGGCTCAGCTCCCAAGCAGCTGTTTACTATAGCTTCCACCTGAGATACTGTAAGAGCTGTTGCAAGTTTTGTAAAACACTGGTGGTGGTTGTAAGCATCCTGTTCCTCTTACAGAATGAATACAACAGCCATGACTTCTTCCTGGGGGAACTGGTGCTCGGATTGATAGACTCTTAATTTGTCCTAGTACTCTTGTAACCCTAAATCTAAATCCAAGGGGTTGATCTGAATCTTTAAGGTTAAGCCGACCTTTACCTCAAGTAATGTTAATGCAGTTTGTCATGTATCATCCATTTAGTTGCCATGCCTTTAGGATTAGGAATAGGTTGTAACCCTAACCCATAGGATTACAAGAGTACAGGGACATATTATAGGCAATGGACACCTGAAAATCTCTGTGTAGAGCACAGAGAAAATAGTTCAAAGGAAATTCTTGACCTTGGAAAAAGTAATTCCAAGTTCTCCACAAGACAAAACAAAGTCACTACAAGACTTATTATATATACAATAGTGGTATCAGGGCTGAACCAGGCATCTTTTCATGTATCGTGTTGGCAAAAATGTATCGGGTCGGACTATACCGGCAGATACCCTTTTAAAGATGTCACAGCCCGGCTCAAAGGTAAGTGACAAAAAGGGAGAGCACACATAGTCTGCAAAGAATAATACAATTTAATGAGGTAAATCTTACAAACGAAAGACAATAAGGTCAGACATTCAACCAAGGTCCAAGAATGCCATAACCAAACACCCGGCCAGAGGCAGGAGAGGCAGTGCCAAAAGAGCCAGAAGAGGAGAGCGAGGTGATCTTGTGGAGCTGCTTTTAAGGACTCCTCTCCCAGCCTGCTCTGGTGTGTTGCATTAGTAACCAGTACTCAGCTCCACACACAGAATACCTGGCGAGAAAGCAACAGACAGCAAACAAGAAACAGACAAAGAAAGATGCCAAACTGAGACCGTCACAAAGCCTTGGATCAGGATCAGAGCCAAAAAGAACTTGATCAATACATCTCTACTATACAACACAATATTAGATAGTACGATTGAAAGCTCCAGAACATTGCTAAAACACCTTGTGGTGATATATACTTTATAGGATTTTTCTTCAGTACTAAATAAATGTTGATGCATGCATTTGCAAAGCTCACTTTAAGGTAAAATAGGAAGGCAAAAAAGATTCAAAACCTTTCCAGGCCAGTCTAGATGTTTCCATGCTGTGCTTGTGTGCAGGTGCTGGCGACAGACAGAAACCCAGGGATCGAGTACGAGTACTGGTTGCCACCTGACCAATACGCCCTCCACCATGGGAGGAGGAGTCCATTGCGTCAAGCTCACCACACTGCTAACTACCTCCCCTGGGATCAACCCACCACCACCACCATCACCTGGGCTCCTCCTGTCACCACCCGACCCCACTGGTGTAAGTCCTTAAGTATATTCATCGATGAAAGCATGAGTTAAAAGGAATAACCAAAATCTACGTTAATAAATTATTTAATCAGTCAAAACTCCATTGAAGTTGGGAAGCTGTGTTTAAACAGACGATAAACATTACTGTTGCATGAAAAACACACTTCCTGCATATTATTTCATCAACTCACCAACAAAGCAAGGCAACAACGGTCTCTAGGCTACTTAGACCAGTAGTAAACAGTCCACTGTCAGAACTTTGTTACTGTGGAAAAAAGTTGGATGTAATGAGGGGAATACTGGACCTTTGCTTCTGTGTAAAGCACTTAGACAAAGCAACAGGAGCATGGACAACCTGCACCCTGTGGAGTAAATTGTTGGACATCTTCATATGTCAGTGTTATCAGCAGTTTGGAATAAGAACAACAGAAATTGTCAAAGTACTTTGTGGCTTTCCCATACTCTTTAATGAAGTTTAAACTGACACGTGTTTAGTAGATGTTGACTGAGCTTTAATTCCAGGGTGAACAACTCCACTAAGAGAGAAGTATTAACATTAGCAGATGAGTGCGTTTTATTGCCTGTACATGAGTAGTCTGCAGCAAGAGCATTGTGATATTATTATATAGACTGATCTCGATCATATGGAATGAGCTCTCCGTGCATTGCTCACAGGTGTCTTCTGTCATGCACAAATAAGAATGGAAGTTGTCCAGAACTAACAGGTGTCACAAACTAACAGGAGAATGAGGGAAATGTCAATCAATTACGGTCTGTATACGCCCACAGTCTCGAGAGGAGGAGCAATCAGGCACATTGAGTGAAAACACCTGCATGGGGGACAATGGGTTAAAAAGAATCCCTCCTCAGGTCATTTGATTTAAAAGAGTTCATCTGCAGGCTGACCTGGTTGCTGAAGCTGAGGAATGCAGCTGGATTATCTCTCATGATAAGCCTGCAGTACACGTGCTGAATCTCTCCTTAAATACTCACATTTGCATGGAAATCTGCATGCAGCATGAAGACTTCGGTCTGAGTTTATCCAATATTGTAATAAATCCAAGTAGCGTCTCTGGTTATACGTTCCAGCTGATGGATCTGTAGAATCATGTGGTGATTGTTTGTTAGATAGAAAGGTGAACTTCCCAGTCGCATGCTTTTTCAAGTTGAGGAGGACATAGTCAAGGTAGAAGGACTAGGGAGTGCCGAGTTATGTATTTTATCCACATGTGATGCAAAATATTGGTTTTGTAATGCCATTTTCATGTGCAATTGGACTGTTTACACACTACACATTTTTGAGAGAGGTCTGCAGCTTTATTAGAATCGGACCAATTTATCCAAACAAAGAATTTCCTGTTTTCTCTGATCTGTTGTGCAACATGGTGAACTGAGGAGCTTTTAAAGTTTATTTTTGACAGAACGTGGTCTGAGTTACTTATTGGTACTAATGTCGTTGCATGGCCATTAACTGAATCCAGAAGTCTTGCAATTGCAGATCTTCCAAACTAAAAATAAAGCGCAGCAAACAGGGCCAGACTAAGTGATACGTTTGAAGCCAGGACACAATATATGTTTTTACCATCCAGAGTTGAACACCTTCATCTACTTGCTTCTGGTCGTTGTCAGAAATGTTCAAATCCAAATTTGAAATAATTTCATTAAATCACTTAGTCCACTTAAAAATTCACTTGAAAATATGTATTATCCCCAAATGTTTGACAACAGTGTGTATGCGATTTGTGTCTAGCAGTTTTAAGGCCTGGGAAGCCACCACGCCAACCTTCCCACCACCGCCCTCACCAGCCCATCCTGCCACGCCTGGAGCGGGAGGAGAACCACAGAAACCTCCTGCCTCAGCCCTCACCTGGAAGTATGTTCAACTCAACCCACCCTAACCCCAACCAGCTAACCCCAGCTAACCATGACCCAATAAACAATATCAACCTTTATATCTAACTCCCAATAAGAAAGCAAAGCATGCATTTTATTCAACCTGTGAAGGTACAAGGTTTTTGTATCATGACTATATTTGTGAGTATTTCTGTTTGGTTAATTGTGCAGGGAATTGTGGGAAATGTCAGCGGGTTAAAGGTCGAAGGGAACGGCAGAGACAGTATTGCAAGAAGGACTTTGGTGAGTCTGAATTGTTGCTTTGCTGTTTTAAATAGCTTGTGACATAATGTTAAATCTAACATGTAAATGGAGAATCTTATTGAACCGTCTCTGTTTTCTGTTAGTTTTCCGGGGCAAAGTCCTTGGAAAGCTGTACAGAGGCGAGGAAACGCGTTATGACGTCCAGATCATCCACACCTACCGGAACGCCTTCCGCCTGGAGCACCGAGAGTTCTTGTGGGTCCCTAATGTGTGTGACTGCCCCCACCTAGAGGAGGGGAAACAGTATATACTGATGGTGCGTCGTCACATTAACTATGAGCACACGCTGAACCGTATTCTGCTGGAGGAAGACAGCTACGTGGTGCCGTACAGACCCAGAGAGGATGAGCTGCTGCGACCGCTCCAAAGACTCTGCAGCAACAGAGGACCCAGACAGCCAGAACTGAGGGGACGAGTGTAGGGGGGGGTGTGTGTGTGTGTGTGTGTGTGGGTGTGTGTGTGTGTGTGTGTGTGTGTGTGTGTGTGTGTGTGTGTGTGTGTGT
>JAVQJL010102589.1:0-22959 GCA_036024295.1 Nannoperca obscura
GTCTTGACTCTATTTTCTATTCATTTCACAACGTATGGTGGTGAATAAGTGTGACTTTTCATGGAAAACACAAAATTGTTTGGGTGACCCCAAACTTTTGAACGGTAGTGTACATATCCGGTATCCCATTGATTTCATGAAGTAATATTTATAGACTGTTTATATTATATACACACATTGAAATGTGACAGATTTCTCTGATCTATTGGATAAGAAGCACACAACTCACACAGCCCTCTATCTAGCATCACTACAATATCAACCTTACAAATAAACAGTGCAAGCTCACAGAAATACACACACACACACACACACATTACTCTCTCTCTTTCTGTCTTGAGCAGTCCAGCCCTATTTGACAGCAGACACATTTGGTCTGTACTTTCTTCTTTCAAAGCTCTTTTGAAGATGGCCACAGTTATTAAAGCATGGAAACTGACATTAAGAGGGGACAAGAGAGAGAGAAAGAGAGAGAGAGATGTATTTGTGTGTGTGTGTGTGTGTGTGTGTGTGTGTGTAATGCCATTCACTGGGGAATACAGTGGTGTATCAGTGCATTGGAAAGGTAGGTGTGCAGGTTCACAGCCTGAGGGCATTTTGTCTCTCTCTCACACACACATACACACACACACCTTAAGCACCCATCCCAAAGTGCTGACGCTCCCGATGTGCACTTCTTAGTACACTACCACTATCTCTATCAATCAATTTCTTTGTGTGTCAAACAGGGAAGCTTTGACAACTCTGCTGTCATTAAAGGTGATTTCAGCAGCTGATATGGACTAATATGTTGAGTCAATTTTTCTTGATATTCTCAATTATGTTGCTCATAAGGGCCCTTTGAGATACATAAATTGTTGTAGTGCTCCAAAAATGGGTTGGAGAATGCCTGAAGTGTCTGTTTTACTCGTTTTGGCTGTCTGTCTCACTCTCTGCAGCTCCGCCTCACAGTGCACTTCAAAAGTCAGGTGGAACGCACTGGGAGGAAGGGAAGGACAGAGCGGAAAAGACCAGGGGGAGAAGGAGTAAGAAAGAGGAAGTGCATCCGCCTGCATGCTAATGCAACTTTCCTGTTGCTGTGGTGCTTGTATTGACTGAATTTATAGGACTAATTAGTTAGGACCATATAAACTACACAAATATCAGTTTCCAGTTTTTGAGTAACCATCTTTATAAAGCATTAACGTTCTGGGGTTTAGTTCAGTGTTTAGAGACCTGTCAAATGATTTCTGACAATCTATATAAAACTGTGCCTTGGAAATACAAGAACATAATAATAATAGATTAAAAGAACAAAGAACTTAGCCTTTGTTCTTTTAATCTATTTGAGGTTGTGGTATGCAATATTTATATAGAACAAGTGGGGTTATACGCACATCAAATGTACTGTAGGTACAAAGCTATTGAAAATTGGTATCAATGAAGAGAATCAAGTGCCTGCACATGGACTACAAACTTCAAAGTAGGCAACATTTCAATCTGACCTGGAAGATTTAACTGGGATCGAAACATTGTGTACTTAAATAAATTATTGGTTTAGAACCAGTGTGCAGGTATTACTCTTTTAATCAGCACACTATTTATCTCACATGGCATAGCGTTTGTCAAAATGATTTGTGTTTCCGAAAAGACGGGGCTCCCCAGTAGCTGACCTGGTAAAGCGCGTACCATTGGGGGGGGGATTCTTGTCGCAGCGGCCCGGCTTCGACTACAACACGGCCCTTTGCTGCGTGTCACCACCAGCCCCTGCACCCCCCACCCACCCCTTTTGTCTCTTTTCAGTTGTCACTATATAAAAAAGGCTAACATGCTCAAAAAAGATCTTTAAAGAAAAGAAGATCCAATGATATATTTCCTTATGAAATGGGCTGCCACCTAGAAGGTAGCATTTCTGATAAGTAAGAATACTTATACTTACTTATTTACTTATGCAAAAATACAAAAATGTATTGTCAAATCAATTCACAGTTGTTTATTAATATTTTCCTGACTGGTACGTTAATTCAAATGTGCGTTAAATGAAGTGAATGGAAAAACTACATGGGTACTCCCCAGCTGGTAAAATTGTATTATATACTGAAAGTATACCACAAAATCTATTTTTAGAAACATCACAAACAAACAGGCCAGGACGCTGCGCTGTATAATCAATGGAGAAAATATGAAACAGAAAGGGTCCATCCCATTAGGTTTTCACAAGTTTAAAAAAACATTAAACCTACCTACCTACTTTAAAACTCCTTCTCACGCCCTACGAACATGAGGTGCATTTGACAGATGCGCTTTGTTATTTGCATGCATTAATAATCATCATGCTAATTAGAAGTCTGTGTGCATGTGTCTGTCTGCATCTGGGTTAAATGGTGGATTAGCGATAATTTATTCTGTTTCTCTGCAACATGCAGGAGCCAGCAGAAATAACATCAGTCTGCAAATGATGAAAAAGCTATTTTCAATATGTTATAATTATTGTCCTTAAGATGACACACTCAAATCATTTCCATTTGTCTTGTTCAATTTCTTTCATTCCCGACTTTGTTTTTTGTGGTTTGTTATGTTGTAAGTGTAATAGCCATAAGTAGAAGCAATGACATATTTGCTATGTGAGTGGCACTCAAGAGAATCTGAGAGTAGTATTGGCTGAAAGTAAAATAATGACATGGCAAACAAGCCATCTTATTAAACAATAAGTTCATTTTCCCAAGTTTTTCTATGAAATTAATCCACTACAGTGCTTCTCTGAAACGTTAGCCTACTTAAAGCACTGTGTATCTTCAGTGGCTATGGTTTGGTTTATAAGTTCAAAAAAATAAATAAATAATAAATATATATTTATATGTTCTTTTTATCAAGCAATGCTAATCTCGACTGAATGGAAAGAAGAGCGGGATGGCAAGAGAAAAGAAGAGAGAGATGGAGGAACACAGAAAAAGTTAGAGGGAAAAGAAAGACACTGGATGCGAAAACAATGTCAAGGGTAAAAGCATTTATTGAAAAAAAAGAAAACCAAACTATTACATACATACACACACACACACACACACACACACACACACACACACACACACACAGAGTATTGCGACTGGGACTTCAAAGCAGTGAGAAGACCAGATCTGAGCTCAGCTGATGGCACAGCTGATACACTGGCATGTCGGGTATAGCAGCGCGGGGGCAAGGGCTTCTGTGTGTGTATCTGTGTGTGGTGTGAGCATGTCTCTGTTTGTGAGCTTCGTGTGTGACATAAGGTGTATTTGTATGTTTGCTGCCACAGCAAAAAGCAGTCAAGCTGTTGGATTTACAAGATAAGCATTCTGGATGGTTGCTCATAGCTGGGGTTTTTACTCGCACACACAGACACATGCATGCACGCACGCACACAAGAGAGAGAGAGAGAGGCTCCAGAGATGATGACAGATTTGACTATGATACACATGTGATGTGACCTGGTGTTTCAGCACAGAGGTGTTACTGTGTGTAGCCACTCAGATCCAGATAAGAACCTATTGGATTTGTGTGTGTGTGTGTGTGTGTGTGTGTGTGTGTGTGTGTAAGCATGTGTAAGTGTACCACTGGCATTTCATGTGACTGTAGCCCACAGAGAAATGGATATGAAGGGTTAGATGTGTGAGTGCATGCAGAGAGTTTAGCCTGCGAGTCTGCACATCATAAGGCTGTTTTTACAGTCTGTGCTCCTTTCTCAATATCTGTGTTCATTGCAAAAAAAGAAAAGCTAATCTGAAAATTGTCACATTGTTTGTTCTCTAGTGGTCACAAACATATGCAGAAGACCTGCTAAGATCAGTCAATGACCAGCAGTGATCAAAACACCAAATATGTCTTCATTGTATGACACATTGTTTTCACAAAGCCTTGGCTCCCACTGATCCTTCCATTTAAATGTTACGTTCCATTAAAAATGGATGTCCTCATTAGAACATGTGCTAATAAGAATGTATTTGCTGTTTTAGATCTACAAAACAAATACCATCCAATTGAGCCACTGGACTACCAGAGATGATAATTCTACAACCCATATTGCCAAGACACCTGACAAAGGATAGTCTACATTAACTGTATGCAGTCAATGTGGTTTCTCACTAGGATTTTAGGTGAGTACAATCTGATTTAGGAATCTGAATTGTAAGCATTTAAATTAATTTTACAATACATAAGCAACCACAGTGGCATTTATTAATGAGACATATAGAGCCAAGAGCAGCCCAATATTACAGACTTTGGCACTTCTCTACACAACTCTCCAATGGAGGAACCTTCTGAATGAAGTGTAGTAAAATAATTGTATAAAACTTTACTTTATTCCCCAGACTCCTATCAATGTTTAATAATTATAAATGGCATCAATTTACCTTGTGGCAAAGTTATCTACAAACACATAAAATTACATTATCATTTTATCATTTTGCAGACGTATTTGATGTGTGAATTCCTGAATACCAGAAGGGAAAACTGAAGCATGAGAGTCATTCTTAATTATCGGGGCGGCCAATAGTGGTGGTTCACCTCTCAGGAACTTGAATGAGGATATAACTAGTGAAAACTGTAAATGTTGCACCACAGTAAAATATCACTTTAATTAGTTCAAAATGTAGTGCGTGTCCACCCGGAGGGAATACAGCGGAAAACTTTCAGGGCAGTTCTGTCTGATGATAAAAGCACTCAGCTGAGTATGTCTCCTCTTGTCTAAATCAACAGAAGACACAAACACGCACATGCATGCACTCGCATACACGCAACTTTCAAAGCCTTTTCCCAGATGATAAGCATTGAACGTTTTGGCAGCTGTTTCATTTGGGCTGCAATCAGACTTCATAATGAGTCACTTGACTAAGTTACTGTACCTTACTTTAATATTTAATACAGTAAGTAACACTAAAGCACAAGAAAAATCAAATGTGACTTTCAGCTTAGCTTTGATATATATACGATATAACGCTTGCATTTAAAGCCCACCCGAAAATAAAAGCATAGAAGCATGGATAAATACATACTTATGCAGACTTGCTATTTCAGATAATTCTCTAACAACTTATGCACTAACAACATGAACAAATTTTCTTTTTTTTATGGACTTCATGATGAGATTATTTTGTCAACTGCTGTTTCCAAGGTAAATAATGCACTTCATTGACTGTAAAACCAACTTGAATGGGAAGTGCTCAGAGGAATGAAAATTTGACCATCAACAATTCCATTACAAATGGGCAACTCCTATGCTGAGAACGGTCATGTGATATCTCAAAAGCTCCAGAACAGCTACTGAATGGACCTTGTGGTGAGATTATATCCTAAACTGCAGATGAGAACCAAGGTGGTTTTGAAGCTGCACACATCAGCTGGCTCTTTCTTAAAATAAATGACTAAATACAACATTGGAATGGCACATTTGGGAAAACCCTGCTGGTGTTGTCAGATTCACTTGCATGAGGAAGATTCATCCATGTTTTAAAAAATCCTTAATTTTACTTAAAACGTCAACTGTGTTTCATTTTCGTACAGTCTGTCACAATTGCAGTAGGAAATGTTGGTCCTTTATAAATGGGATGTTTGATTAATTGAGTGGCTACACAATACATCTAAATCCTTAAGTAATATGTCAAAAGGCAAGCTGCAGGCTGAAATCTTTTTCCATAAATAACATGTGACAGATATCCTCTTACTGTGCCAGTATCAGAGAGAAAATCTTACATTAAAGAGGAAAAAAAGGTAGAATAACAATTTCCTCTTGGTTTGTGAGATAATATGGGTTGTTGCAAAGAAATGATAATCTCCTATCTAGAAAAATGATTTAGTCTTCCTGCCTGGCATTTCTCATATCTTATTTCTCTGAAGCAATATGTCTGTTGATGTTAGATTTAAAGAAAAAGAAAACTACTGATAGATATCTGGTTATAGTTAAGCACTTATCAGTTGTACGCAACGTCTGATCATTCATCCATGTTTCAAATATCTATGCATGTGTGTGGGAGTGACATCAATGTAGTGGACCGTGGTGGATCTGTTATGATACACTTGATGGATGAAGAGATTATTTCTAGCGGCATGGGCATTTTGCTGCTCTGTGTGAGGGTGTGCGTGTGTGTATATGTGGGTACTTTCCAATTCATACAATAATGCTCAGACAATACACTCACTGACTTCCAGACATCTCCCTCTCCCCTCTTCCCCATCTCTACCTCATCTTTCTCATTCATCCCCCTGACCCCATTTGTCACTGCTTCTCCTCTTCTCCCTCCACCCACACTTGGTTTCCTCCATCATATTCATCGCTTTAATATGACAATACCTCACAAAACACCACACATCTCTCTATTTCGCCCCTTTTGCCATGGACAACCGTGTTCATAGCACCTATAACACTAGCAAATCTATAAACTAGTAATGAGCTTCATTTGCCGAATTACCAGAATTCACACAGTTGGCGGGTTGATTGACTGTTCATTTGCTTAATGGTGATACAAATAGCACTAAAAGTCAAAGTGTCAACATTGGCCAGGTTGCATAACTGACTAAATAACTAGCTGACAACCAGTGGCAATTCCAAGAGATATACATAAGTGTAAAAGGTGAAGAGAGAATGGTGAAGAGAAGATACCCACGCTGGCAAACAAACAGAAACACTGACATCTGTCTTCTCTGTCATGAATTCCCCAGAATGAGGGTCTGTCTGTATGATGATGGGTTTCAGACTTTGATTAGACATAATGAGGTGTATGTGCATGTGTGATGGTCTATACGCCGTGTGTTTTTTGTTGGCATCCATGCATCAAGATGGGTAGCTGGGAGAGAGATGTCAAAGTGTAGATTTAACAGCTCCCCTGGCTATTTTCTCAACCATTCCAAGTCTATTTCTGACTCTCGCTCTGGGGTTTAAAACTATACTTCTATTTAGCTCCAGCAACACCCTCTTTCCAGATACACACACACTTAAAATAACATGCCTTACAGCTAGGTAATGGACAAAGCTTAGAAGTTAGATTTTTTAGCCTTGCATTTAATAGCTCAAACGTAAAAATGTATTTCATGGAAGAAGAGAGATACCACAACCATTTTTGTCCCAAGAACAAGAAATATACAGCCAACTGTGAGCTTTTCTTAGGAAATCAAAAGCTGCAGATTATATTTCTGAACTTTTATGTTAAGTTCTTAATGGTGTTTTAAGGTAAAATGGATTGGGGGCTTTAAAGAATCAAGACTTTCCAAGAGTTGTTACAGTAAATCTGATTTGACAGAGTATGCAAACAAAACAAAAAATGTGTGATTTACATATGCCTTGTTTGGATGGCAGTCAAAAACAGTACTGCTGAGCTTCAAACCAACCTGAATATCTGATATAAAGAAATAAAATGTCAAAGCAAAACAGATTCCTCCAGGGCAAATGCCCTTTTTATGGGATGCCAGTGTCACAAAACACTCCAATCATGTAGAATAGAACTGACACGCAACATTTTGCCATGTTATGTTTCCATTTTAACTGAGTCATGTTTAATTTTGGCTGTGTCATGTTTCGTACAAGGTTGTTACTGTCTTGTGGTATGACTCATCTAAACTTCCCTGTGCTGTTTAATGTTCAGCCTGTATACAATGCATCCCTATGTTTTACAATGTGTAAATCTGCCAATAGCTAATGTAATAAGAACTCCCTCTTGCCAATGATAGTTCCGCATTAGCATGATGAGGACATAATCTTGAAGCATATGTTTTTGTTAGTGTATTTTTATCTACTGTATGCACTCCTCAGGGATCAATGCAGTTCATCTTATCTCTAATCTCCCTGCTACAGCAACAGATAACACTCTTTTTAAAAAAGGGGGAAATTGAACAACCATGGGATGTGACCTTGTGTTTTTAAATAGCTGTAAGTGATTCTCATAAAGAGGAATTATGCTTTCATAACTGGAGGTCCGAGGACAAGAGTCTAAACCTTTCATTTTGTTTCACCAAGCTGAGAGAGTCCACCTCTTCTGTGACATTTACAGTGTGCAGTAAAAAGGGGTGGACACATGATGAAAACATGCACAACACAATACGGGGGTGCTGCTTTGTATAATACCTTGGTGTCAGGTGTCATTTAATAACACTTACAGGAAATACTGTACAGGAAATAGTAACAACATGAGAACTTTACATTACATTCAATCAAATTGAATTCATTGTAATACACCACTAATTGCAGCCTTAATAATTACCAGACAACAACAACAAGTCTCAACAAAATTGAGCATCAACAGCTTCACAAAGTTTGTATTTATCACAGTGCTGTTGACCTGAATCACATTAGTTTCTACAGGTATTTGTGGTATGGTGTCAGCCATCTGCTATCTTAAATGTGTCTTTGTACCATAGCCAACTGTGCCATTATACTGCAAGGCTGTGAAAAAAAAGACCTCACTTAACCGTACACAACATTTCTTAGATAATTTAACTTTCATCATTCACAAATGTAGTCATGTGGAGCTGACATTAAATTACCAAGGTAATGTATATTAACAAAGGACAGATGAATCATAACTCTATTATGGGTGATGTCTACCACTGCTTCTATTTTGCAAGTTAATCTTATCATAACTATCCATTTTCAGAACCACATTGTTATTACCACAATATACAGCAAAGGCATTAACTCTTTAAGTTTGTATCACATGTGGCAAACTACAAACATGCTACAAACAATGTGCAATGCATTATGTTTTGTAAGGTCAGAGCAGTGGTTCATCAAGTTGGCCTTAAAACTAATCACATAATGTTGCTAACAATACAAAATAGAATCAGGTTTACTCATGGTGACAATGAATGCTAATGCTAGCATAATGGCAAACTGACTGTGATAGCACACTTTAGGGAAACCAATGGTAAGAAATGACAACAAAGCAGGACACTCTACTTCCTTGCTATCGACCACATCCTTAAACTAGTTGGTCAGTTAACTGCTGTCCAAAATCAGCAACATGACATAACCATTCACAATAAGCACACCAAACAAGTTAAACAAATTTAGATTGTCTCTATGATGCATATCTGTGTTTGCTAAGCCCAACATTAGCCTTCCTGGATAACTTGTTTCACACACCTTGTTACTAACTGATTCTGTGAAGAATTACTAACTGATTCTGTGAAGTTTCCAATTCACTCATAAAAGAAGTGTGGTTAATAAGAACCAGATCAACAGCTTCAGAGCAGTGTACTAAATATAATCCAAGATGTAAATGTTTATCCCTTGTGGAGAATTGTGATCACTGCAGCCACCAAATGATAGTTAAAAGGTGAAACAAAAAACACACTCGATTATAAAAAGTAACTGTAAAAACAGCAGAAAATATTATAATGATTACATCAAATTGAAAAACATTATAATTTAAGTGTATTATATAAGCTTTATTTGTTGATATTTTAAGATATTACATAGCCTAAAGTGGGAAAATAATGAATAAATGGTGTTTGTTCCCTTCTTTTATGAAGTGAATAAAGTGTAAATAAATACAATTGTGTATTTGAGATGCTGAGAGGCCTAATCTGCCCATCCATGCTCTTGCAAAGAGATTGACAGATCGCACATTTTCTGGAATTTGAACTGGGGTCTACTGCTTGGGAGGCAGCACTGCTGACAGCTATACAATAGACCAGGGGTCACCAACATAGTGCCCGCAAGGACCACATGAGTCGCTCGCGGGCCTGTTCTAAAAATAGATATATATTTATCTCTTTCCTACCTTGTTAAATCATTGTTGATAATTATTGTGAGAAATCATTAACATGATCAGTGTCTTCACATAGATGAATATCATTGATTATTAATAATAACATATAATTAAAAGTAAATTTAGCAAATTTGTATTTTCAGAAGTGTGTATCAAACTGGTAGCCCTTCGCATTAATTGGTACCCAAGAAGTAGCTCTCAGTTTCAAAAAGATTGGTGACCCACAAAATTGATTTATGTCATGTGGGTCTAGACTCTAAACCCACATTACATAAATTAATTTTGTCCTCTATTGTTAAATGTTAGAATATCAAATTTAACCAAAGGACTGTTATGTTGCGTGGAATTGCTAGCTCTATGTCCAACCTTCCTCCTTTATCCAGGCTTGGGACCAGAAAAGTGACACAAAGGAGACACTTTGGCAGAGTTAATTAGGTTGTTTTTTTTTTATAGTTTAGTTTCGTTTTTTTCTTTCGTTTTTTTACTTTTAGTTAAGTTTCTAACCTTATGCTCCACTCATGCCAGCATGGAACAGTGTTCAGCAATAGCTAATGCCATGGTGGCTTCAGCCTTTTTTGCCGTCAATCTTTTTACTGTTATTTTAGTGTGACAGTGAAAAAACCTTTCCATTTACATCCCGCTCTGTAAGCCAGGGCGGGATAAGCGGCGGCGTTGCGCATGCGCAATTCATTTTCAGTGTGTACTCGGAGTGGTGTGGGTCTCCTCTCTGCTGCTCTGACTGCAGCTGCTGCTCGAGCCTACTGTGAGACTGACCGCCTGTTAGTGCTTTGGGACGGGGAGGGTCTCCCGGCAGCACCCGCTGCTCGTTCAGGACAGTAACTTCAGAACGATACGTGCTTTCAAGTCAGAGTCTCCAAAACACCAGAAAAGTCTCCAATAACTCCAGAAAAAGTCGCTACATTTGTCGCTAGTCGCTTTTGATTAAAAAAAAAAAATCGCCAGGAGGATTTGGAAAGTCGCCATATTTAGCGAGAAAGTTTGAAACACTGTTTGAAAGTGCTGTGTTGTGAATGCACATCAGCACCACGTGACCAACACTAAATATCCATGGCGGCGCCCTGTTCTGCGGGGCTTGCAACAAGATCAGGTACTGAGCTGAAAACACTGTTCATATCCTCAGAGACAGCATTGGCGGCTGTTCGGACCACCCGCTAAACGTTAAAACAGGCAACTTATTTATGGCACTCCGTTTGCGCATGTAACGTCTTAGATATTCGTGTTTAGGCCACACTAACATGCCTGTTGACGTTTAGAGTTTGGTCATATTGTCACAATTGACCTAAAAGAGAGCACTGGTGATTTTGAATCCCAGACAGTCTACATAAAACATTGACCATTCTACCTTTCATACCACCAGGCCTGGGCCTGTTCCTGCGGACAGTTTGTTGTCCAAGAAGCGGCGGTCCCCCCGCTGCCCTACTGTGTCAGCAACACCGGCGCTTCTTCTGGAGGAAGTGGAAAAGTTCTCACAATGTAGTTCGTCCAGCTGCTGTTAAGCCTGCCTATGAAGTACCCACGGTACAGTACTTTCTCTTCCCATAAAGCCGCAGCAGTATTCTGATGGGACAGGCCAGAGGATAGAAGTTTTATCCGTGTTACCTTTGTTTTTCATAATTGAAATGTTTACTGTAGTTTTGAAGCATTCTAATGACCGAGCCCTGCCTAAAATTATGCCCAAATTATTTTAAGCAAGAAAGGTGTTGATCGAACCAAACCAAGGGTCTTACTATCCTCTGAACATTTTTAATTTTCAACTTACTCAACAAATCTTCAAAGATGACTTCCATGTTGGGCTGGTCAGGCTGTCCAAAATATCTCCCTAAACATTCGTAGCACAGATTCAGAAGGTGCAGAAGTGAAGATCTTAATTTACATATACATTCAGATGGGATTAGTATTATCAGAGGACTTCTGGGTTTCTTGCGGGTTATTTAGTTCACATGTACTAGTACTTTTTGTTGAAGGAAAACCTTAAAGCATTGTTGACTAAATTCTTCCATCCTGAATCAGAAACAGATTTATTACAGAGTAGATTTTCACACAGAAATTTGTTTTGATGCATATGTGCAAACAGGAGCATAAATATATACAGATATTTAAATAAAACCACTAAAAGCAAGGACAATGTAAACAGAGAATTTAGCGATAAGAACAAAATACATTTAGAATAGAACTGTACAATAATAAGAAAAAGAAGAGCTGTACATTTTGTGCAGAATGTGTAATATGAACTGAGGATGTGCAAAAGTTCACAGTATGTAGTTTACGTTAATGTTACCATTGGGTGGGGGGGCCGGTTTATGGAGTCCGAGTCACAGGGGGGTCAAGGGCCATGTTGATGGTCATGTTGATCCTACTAAACATCATTTTATATTTCACTTTAGTCTCCATGACTAAATAATTAGTGTTTTTATATGTGGCCTTGGGATGACAGTATGACCCACCCTTCATAGCCTGTATCTCCTCTCCTCCTTGACTGTAGCACATTGTGCGGCCTGACTATGTAGGCACTAGGCTGGTCCCAGAATGGCCGGACTACATTGAGATCAAAAACCAAGAGCAGATCGAAGGCCTTGCCAGAGCATGTCAGCTAGCCAGGCATGTACTGCTACTAGCTGGACGCAGTCTGAGGGTAAGCACCTAATTGCTACAAGCAATGTTTGTGTTCGTGAGAACCGGCAAGAATAAAATAACAGCTATGACCTGCGGCTTCCAGGTTGGTATGACGACAGAGGAAATAGACTTCATCGTGCACCAGGAGACTGTCAAGCACGACGCCTACCCATCCCCACTCAGATATGGTGGTTTCCCCAAGTCAGTCTGTACATCTGTGAACAACGTGGTCTGTCATGGCATACCTGACAGGTAAACATTCACTCACAATATTTAGATCAGCTTTAGAGAATAGCACTCCTGATGAGAACAGTGATGCTTGAAAGCCTTGGACTGAAGAAATGCTGTCAGGTGTAGGTCTTGGAGTGGAGATTCAAAGTACATTACGGAGGTGACTGTCGGTTGTCTTGGACCTCAGTCTGCTCTTGTTCGGTGTCATCAGATAAAATGCCTGCTCACATATGTATGTAGAGCCAAATAAAGCGAGCATCCTTTTGACATGGCACCTCACTGGGAAAATCTGGACGCTTCCAAACCCCTGTTGAAGTCTGATAGTGGGAGCTGCTGCTGGCGACTTTTGGAAAGTATCATCACATTGCATTCCAATAAGCTCCAACTGCACGTCCTCCTCTAATCCTTCCAGATTAACACTCAAATGTTTTGAGGACAGGTTAATGTCCTCCTTAATGGAAGCGAAAACTTGAAAGCACTGCTTAAATTCAGTGATCCATGATGTGAGCGCAGTCACATATGACCCCTTTTTCACCGAAATGTTGGCATTCGAGAAACTGAAACTGAGTTATAAGAACATTATAAAGACAAGGCAGCTTTATTTATATAGCACATTTCAGGCAATTCAAAGTGCTTTACATAGGCAAAGAAAAACATTAGAAAGACAATATAAAATAGTTTTTTTTTTTTAAAACAACACTTTTGTTAAAGTGGAAAACCAAAGAGAGTTCAATCCGTATTTATCCTGATACTTCACACAGTAATCTCAGGCTCCCTGACCCTTGTGTCCGTACTGTGGTCTTAGTAATCAAAGAAATTCTTCAATTCCTCTCCAGGTTTTTGTTCTAACCCTGGTTAAACGCATTTTTAAAAGGGTCCCAGACCCGTGAAGACTTGAAGGCTTCTAAATACTGTCAATCGTTACCCCACTATTTAATTCCACTTAATTAAATGTACCAAAACATCTTAATTTAGCTATTTGAGGATAGAATTGTAAAATGAGATAGATACATATAAAATAGAGTTACAGTGCACTAAACAGATGAAAGTTGTCAGTGCAACAGAGAAAATAAAAGTGTAATAGACAAACTGGTTACGCAAATGGATAGGAGAACAGCAATGTTTTTAAAATAGGAGTTAGCACGCATATCCAGACCACAAGAGGGGGCAGGTGCTGAGCCGAAACGAATGAATCACAAAATAAATTCTTCAAAATAATTCTCTTATAAACTCAAGTAGTTGTCATTTTTCCACAGTATCTGGAATTTCCTGCTTTCACTGTCCACTTTTCGCTTTCTTGGTACTGCCGCCATGTCTACTGTCTCAGACTGACAAAGGCTTTTTGGAATAGAAAGAGCCTGGAAACAATCTAAAACATATTGTAATAGTGACACCTAGCATTCATAGTAGGAACTGCATTTCAATAAAGTCAGTGGACCAAATATAAGTTTAATTTTAAAACAACTCACAAGCCATATAAATGAAGGTGATCTAATGACATGCCTAAAAACACATTTTGTTTTCCATTGTTGTTAGGTATTTGTTTCCTTCCAAAAGGAGATTCTGCCACTGATAAATGTGATATTTTTATTTAAAAACACACACATTAAACACATTTAACAAAATGTAAATAAATATTGGTAACTTAAATCTTTTAAATGTTGGACTTTTTTAATAAAGATTTTGGATAATGAACTTGGTTGAGAAGTCTGTATCATTTTGGAACAGAATGTATTATTGGACAATTTGTCGTCTTCTTAGATAAATATAATTACAATATAGATATATACTGTATATTAAAATGATTGCTATGGTGATGTCCAGTATTAATTGTATTAGAATGAAAAAGCTGTCAGATTAAGGGATTCTCTCTATGCACCATTTATTTTTGATATGCTTGTGTCCTGCAGTCGGCAACTTAAAGATGGAGATATCATCAACATCGACGTCACTGTGAGTTGATGCCTGAACAGACACACACAAACAAACTCCGAACTGCAAACGTGATCAGTAAGAGCAACCTTACAACCCATCACCGACTTCTGCCTATTTGCGATAGGTGTATTTGGATGGTTACCACGGTGACACCTCTGAAACCTTCTTTGTTGGCGAGGTGGATGAGGTTGGGCGGCGCTTGGTGGAAGCTGCCAGGCGTTGCCGAGATGAGGCCATTGCTGCCTGCAAGCCGGGTGCGCAGCTCTGTGTTATAGGAAACACTATCAGGTGCACACACACACACACTCACACACAAAATATATATGTGCAGTGAATACTTATGTAAAATACATACATACCATATGATCACATTCATGTGTTGTAATATGCCAAATAACATTCCTTTGTACTGCCGGCAGTGAAATAGCTCGTGCCAGTGGCTTCCAAGTGTGTCCCTATTTCATTGGACATGGAATAGGCTCCTACTTCCATTGCCATCCTGAGATCTGGCACCATGGTAAGTTTGGGTCTGTGGTCAGATGATGTGGCTTAAATGGAAAAATAAAAAATAATGTTGAAACCATGCCCATTTTGTCAATAGATCTTTTTAATTGAAAAAGAGAATCCTCTTTTCCCTGTATATTTTCAGCTAATGACAATGACATGACCATGGATGAAGGGATGGCTTTCACAATAGGCGAGTTACCTTTTGCAATGTTTGCGTGTACATTAAGATGCCACTGTGTATGAGCGTGGGGCTGATGGCGTCTGTTCATTTGTAGAGCCCATACTGATGGAGGGGTCTGCAGAGTTCAGAATCCTTAAAGATAATTGGACTGCAGTGTCTGCTGATGATAAAAGGTACGTGGTGGACAACCAAAAATATCTTTGCTGTGTTTTTGTAGCTGTCCAGTTAGAAAAACACTTTTTCCCAACTAAATGGTTTCCCAGCTTGCATTGTTGAGAGTATGTAAAAGCCATAAAATCAACAAATGTTATGTCTGGATTTAAACCAAATGAGAAAAGACGTGTTAATTAGTGAGCTTTAGAAGTGCTTGTAGGCCTAGTTTTAAACTTTGGAGAGAGCCAGGCTAGCTGTTTCCCCCTATTTCCAGTCTTTATGCTAAGCTAAGCTAATCACCTCCTAGCTCCAGTTCCTTACTTACATACAGACATGAGAGTGACATCAACCATGTTACTCTCAAAAAAAGTCAATAAGCAGAACCATTCCTTTAAAACTCTTACATGTGCATTGTGTTTTTTTGTTCCTGACATTCATGCAGGTCGGCTCAGTTTGAACACACGGTGGTCATCACATCTGAGGGAGTGGATATTCTCACCAAGCTGCCAGAAGAGGGCAATCTGTGACCCAAAGGAATCTAAATGCAAACTCCTTCATCGAATGTTAGAAATCAAACAGGTTCTGAACTAATTTTGAGATTAACAGAACACTCTTACAAGAACTTGAATGGTGATTCACCAAGACCTATTTTAAACATGTAAGCCGTATCTACCTGTGAAGTGTATAAAAGGAAATTAAATACATTTTCTTATTTTACTTTTTATTATTAAGTGAGGATTGCACATACATCTATATTTTCAGTTTGACTAAGATTTTCTTTTTTTCACCCTTGTTTGGAGCATACACAGTGAAAGAAAATGGCTTCTGGTGCATATTATTACTGAAGTTGAGATTTATATATTATAATGTCATTAGAAATCCCAGTTGTCTCCAAATTTCAGTCTGTTCTTTTGCTAGCTCATCAGCTGGGGACCAGCCCATGATAGTTAAATAATATTTGTAACAACTAAGTGGGAGTTGTAACAGTTAAATTGAATTCCCAGAAATATTACAGAGCACACGCGTCCTCTTCAGTAGCTACGGCTCTGAATATGAGCTCAGCAGGCATTATGTTCATGTGGTCACGACATTCTGTGCACCCTAAATCATGAACTACAAACTGCATATTAGATGTGTCAAGTAGGTCAATGGAAAACTGGCTCTTGGTAAGTGACACACTGTTTAGTCAAGTGTAGCCAGTAGATGGCAGCACACACTGTAATAAACTTGTTGCATGTTGTAACAAGCACGCACTTCACATCCTCTCTATTCACTCCTGTTGGGCAGCAGCACAACACACCACCTCTGTTTCAAATGTGTTTGTGGCCCCATAATAACCGTAAAGGGAAAATACACAAAATCTCAGAATGTTTAAGCCTGTCTCCTGATGTTACAGTTTGATTAATCTCAACAAGTGTCCATAATTAATTGCAGTTGAAAATCTACTCCCAGGGCCTGAGGCTAACTTGTTTATCAACTGTCCAACATGACAAGTATATGACATAGTATCACCAGACTTGGTGTCCTAAGTATGATAGATTAATTGAATGTGACAATAAAATGCACAAACTAGAGGGCTACAATGCTGCTTTGGGGTTGTAAATTCCAGACATAGCAACACCCTTTGTTCTATTTTTCCAATTCCTCTCTGCTGTCTATATCGTTCGTCTACAGGTGGATTTAATAAAGAAAAGAACATGACTGTGAAATATCTCTCAAGGCTTTTTCTCTCTTTACTTCTGCTCTTAAGATTTTTACAGTGACACTCATGCACGGTATCTGACATTTCTCACTATGATTAGTGCACAAATTACTGGTTAATTTACATAGAATATGGATTACAGTGTGCAGGGAGAGAAGTTGGATTCCAGCCCACTGGGTGTGTTTTCACATCCTGCCAGTGTGTGTGTGTGTGTGTGTGTGCGTGTGCGGCCATGCCAGTGCCAGTTTGTGGGTGGGGCAGGAAGGATTAAACAAATAAAGGTGGGATAGCTAATCAGCCTGGTCATGTCCAGCCAGTAAATGATTCACCGATTATAATTTTATTTGACTCCAGACATATGATGATAAAGATTACATGTACATTTATTCAGCAGTTATTAAACTCTGTTGACTTTACTGTAGCTTGTTGAAACAGTACAGTACACCACAGCTTCCTGTGAATCAGGACAGGAGTCCTGTAACTATTTCTTAACACCACCACCACCACCTGCATATGATTGTTAAATTTAAAAACATAAAAATCTGAAAATAAATAGGTTTGTTAGCAAGAAGGAGAGAAAGTGGAAGCAAAGAGCAGAAGGTAGATATTAGGGGGAGTAGAGGTGGGTAAGAGGTTAGGATTTAGGGAGGGGCAGGGAGTGGCAGGAGGTTGTTGGCTTGTGGTCATGCATTCTCTCTCCTGCCTCCATGTCTTTTCCTGCATGTTGGGACCTATTCCTGCTCCCTCTTCTCACTCTGCAGATGTCCTGTGAATCCTCACTTGTTTATATTAAGGATCCTCTTTGGAGCTCAATCTTGAAATAACATCCAAAATTTAAAAAAATGGAGGTCATGTTTTTGTTCCTCTTTGGCTGTTTGTTAGAGTATCTTAAAAAATGCTGGAAAAAAATCTTTTAAAAATTCAATTCTTTTTTGCGTTAGTGCTATCATGTGGCCATTTATAAAGCACTTAATGCTTGATTTCAACCACAAAGGTTTTTCTGACTTTATAGCAGAACTATTTGTTCACTATTTATTCCTATCAATATAATCTTCACCTGTTTGTTGCGTAACATGTTTGGATGAGTCCAGTTTTTAAAATATATATGGTACTGTGTCTCTGATTGGTTTCCAAAGTATTGTAAACATGGCTTATTTGACATATAGATTGCCATCAATGAAATGTGTTGTCTTAAATTTGGAATCTGGCAACAATACATTTTTGAGAAGCCGGTGACTCAATTTCAAAAGTTTCCTATGAAAAATGTCTTGGTCTCAAAAACTGAAGCCTTTTAATTAGCACAATATTAACATTAGCAACAACAATTAGTCAATACTCAATTCAGATAGTACATTGTAATTTCACCTAAAAAGGCCTCTCTTGTCAGTAAAATTGTTTGTCGTCTCCCCCCCCCCCCACCATCTGATAACTCCTGATCTGGGCAATAATTATAATAAAACAAAATCAAAGTGACACCATCTACTGCAACCTGACATTTGTATTATTATTATTTTTATAATGGTAAAGAATTTCAAAATGTTATATATTATAATTTCATACAATATCACAAAATACTTTCCTATTGCGTTGCTTATTATGGCTTTTACAGCAACATGATACATTTAATTGGACTTAAGTGGTCGTGGGTCTAACTCACAAATGTCCTTGTACAAACCCCTATATTTCCCAACATGACTGAGGCATTCTCTAAAAATCCATCCCCATCAACCAGTCAGCATGGTTGTTTATCACTATGTGTATTTATAGTGCACATGCAGTTTAACTATTTCTAAACATTTTCTATTATTGAATTTGACAAAAAGTTGTGCACCGTTCACTAAAGGCAAGAAGTGGCAGATGTATTAAAAAACGAATAAAGCACGTTGTTTCAGAGTTGGAATCTTGCATCAAACCTGATGTTTTGGATTAGTTTGCTTTGGCCTTGAAAGAGTGTTTGTTCTCAGATCTATTTCTATCAGATCATCTGTTTCTTTTGCCCACACCCCCTCCAAATGTTGTTCACCCTACAGTTTTCTGGTTTGTTATTGTTGAAATGTTGTGCAGCCTTGATAAAGGCGTGTGTTCTCGGAGGGCTTTTGGTTTGTTTTCTCAATGTAATACCAAACAGATATTAGTTATTTACCTCCTCAAAATAAATACAGCGCTTTTCACGCATTCATGTGAACGCTGCTCAGCCATTAATCCATAAAACACAGTACAAACACACACGTCTTCACCCCTGATGCTGAAGATAGTCACGTGATGTTCATATCTGCCATCTGGATTCCTCATTCATTCTGACATCTCCCTCTGTGTGTGTGTTAACATATTTACCTTCTACTGTTTAAAGTTGTTCTGTAGCTACTGGATGAGTAGATTAATGAGTTATGTTTCTCCCACGTTCTCACATTCCAGGTGTGCATACATACCCACATCACTGTGTGTGTGTCGAAATGTGATATATCACACTTACCTGGGATCTCACTGGGGAGCACCGCAGGAATTCTTGGTTTCCTTGGTGAGCTATGAAATTGTGGCGTTAACAAAGTGACACATCGTTGTCAGACTTGTGGAGGCAGATTTCTCTGACACGCATGTACTGAATTTGACTGAGTATCTGTGTAGAGACTTGAAGCACCTGAAGGCCTAGCAAAAACAGCTGAGTTTGTTGCTTGGAAATGAACATCACCTGTGCAAGGACATGTAGCGTACATCTCTACAGCGACAGGGCTTTTTTCACTGTGAGACTGTAGGAAAGTGGAAATGAGGAAAAAAGAAAAGTTACATTAGTTTATCGCACACTACACATCACTCCTTATTTGATTAAGTTTATGATTGATAAAGTTATGGTCTGAACCCAGCTTGGAAGCGATAAATTCATAGAGCCACACCTAAAGACACAGTGTCCCTCACTGTGTCTGTAGTAATGTATTCAGGCTGTTATTTGACATCTGTGTTTTCTGCTTTTAGTTTTACTGCCTCTATTTGTTGTACTGTATATTACATGTTATTAGTATTGTTATATTCTCTAGATTTCTAGTCTTTTTTTGCAAGACTGAGTGTAACAAGACTAAAGACATGCTAGCGGCTCTGTGAGGCTATACGTGGGAACAGTGGTAGTTTGAGCCAAACGCTAATAGCAATGCTAACATGCTGATGATAAGCAGGTATTATGTTTACCATGTTCATCATCTTAGTTTACTATGTTAGCATGTGGACTAAAGTGCAGCACAAGTCAACCGATATTGCCATGCCTAGAGCTACTGCACGGCTAAAAATAAAGAAATTGATCTCATGCAGCATGAGAATGCACTGACAATTAATTCATCCCTTTGACTGGAGTTAATCCTTAATGAGTCTACAAGGCTAAGCAGAGCATTTTAAATGGGGGGTGTTTTGGAGTCAAACAAAGACAGATAAAGTATATGTGTGTCACAAGTTGCAGTTAATCTGCAAGAATGCATTCGAGTGTGTGGCAGAAGACGACTGTTGTAAACTCAAGTTACCGCAGGGAGGGTTCCCCTCTTGATTGACATTTGCAAGGTGGAAAACTTTCTCTTTTGA
The DNA here is from genome assembly GCA_036024295.1 of Nannoperca obscura. Lineage (NCBI taxonomy): Eukaryota > Metazoa > Chordata > Actinopteri > Centrarchiformes > Percichthyidae > Nannoperca > Nannoperca obscura. The sequence continues at coordinate 20,624 of JAVQJL010102589.1, forward strand.
CCTCTCGACTCTTTCATTACGAGGAATGCTTTTTGTCTTTTTAACACAGTGGAAATATTTTTCTGGAGCGATCTGGTGCTTCCAGGCCGCAGAAAAGCAAAGTGTATCTCCGTGGCTTCTGTGTGTCTCTTTGTTCCTTTGACACCCTTCCCGTGTCTAAACAACAAAAGCAGATAAGAGCAGCAGTGAAGTATTGTGTGTGTGTAGATGGAATGCATCGCCCGAGGCAATTCTAAAGGTCTCTGATAAATGGTAACTGTCTGCCTCTGTTGTCTTCTGAGGTTCACACACACACACACACACACACACACACAAGTTCACTGCCCTTCACAATGCCCTCTCTTACTGTGTTTGGACGTGAGAAAAACCGGTTGTACAACTCAGAACAATACCCTTTTAGCCCTGTGTGTGCTTTTGTGTTGGATCAGATACGCTTGAAAGGAGAGCAAGTGTTTTATTTCTTTATTCCTCAGAAAAACTCCTCTTTTTTAAAATCTGTTTCAAAAGAGTTTCACCAAAACAAAGACTTGGGACTGAGCCCACGTGGTACCAATAATATTGATGTCGTTGTCATTGATAGACAATATTATGTGATATTTATATTAGTGTCCTGCCTTGACGAGAGGACAGAGAAGTAGATGAGTGACAGACATCACACTTAGCTTTCCTGCTTTGACTGAGCTCCTTCCTACAGGCCATACATATTTTCAACAATAGAAACTGAGATGTGTGTGTGTCTGTGTGGACAAAAACTGTGGGAAGGAAGTTCTCTCCATGGTGCCAAAGGGAATGGTGGAGGAATTTCTTAAACAATCCTCACAAGTTTGAAGGTCGCCTCCAGAATCCTCAAAGTGCAATTAAAACAGCTCAGAACGGCTCTGTATTTATGTTTGTGTGCATGCATGTGTGTGTGTGTGAAAAAACAATTAGTTCTACCTAGATTATCTATAACTCTCTTTGGCTGCCAAAGCAAGACATTAATTATGGTGAAAACTTTTGTTGTGCTACCAGCTTTGAGTTATGGACAATTCAGATGCACTGGTGTGTGTATAGTGTGCTTGTGTGTGTGTGTGTGTGTGTATTACCTACAGCAAAGCTATGGTTGAAGAGGCAGATTTATTGCATTATTTTGCATTAGATTGACTCTTTGTACTTGAATTGAATGTGAGTTCAATGAATACAACCAAAAGCATTTTTATCTTAAATGAAATGACATTAAATTAACAAGACTAGCTGCTCTGTGAGGCTGTAAATGCCAAGGTCAGCATGCTAACATGCTAATGTTCTGCAGGTTTACAATGTTAGTTTAGCATGTTAGCATGCTAACAATTTTTAATTAGGACTAAACACAAATCCATTTTCATTTACATTTAAAATTATGGAGGCGCTAGATGGAAAGTTATAGGATCACCAAAGCTGTTACAATTCATCCTGAGGGGTCTTGAATATCTGCATCAAAGTTCATGACAATCCATCCAACAGTTGAGAAGTTTCACTCATAACCACAAATTAAACTCCCGGTGGCACAAAGGAAGATTCAGCATCACCAAAGTCTGAAGAATGTATCCTCTGGGTACCATTAATGTTTGTACAAAAATGTAATTGCAATCCTGCCAATAGTTTCCAAAAGTCAGTAAAACATGTGAGATAAAAGTTAATCCACATAAGCATTTAAGCCTTCTTGTATTCCTTGACGGCTGACAATCAGGTTGTTTCAGCACCTCCTTGTTTTATTTTCCATCTGCTAAACCCACACACTTAAGTCACGGTCTTTTACTATTTGCCACTGAGACACTTTACTGGAGCAATTTGAACTTAACAGTCTTTCTGAAAGATTGGGGAAAACAGTATTTACAACCATGCCCATATTTTCCAAGCCAGGGCAGCGATTGTCCCCTCAACTTTTGTTATTATTGCCTGATCGACATGGCATTTGTTTTATTTTTTTAATATCTTTTGTCAAATATACTTTTTTTTTTTTTTTACTGTTGTCAGAGAGAGATCACAAAGTTGTGTGTGGTGGGAGTGGTAAATGGACTTCAGTGTGTCAAGCTGAGCCATGAGGCAGCAGGAAAAGGACCCAAAAGCAGACAGGTAGCATGATTAACAAAAGATGATTTATTAAAGAAAGCAAATTCGACAAACCCCAAAAGGCACGGGAGTGAAGCGGCCGGCAGGACGTAGACACGAGGCACAAGAAACCAGGAACAACTGACAACACTAACAGAACATAGCACATACCAACAGAACATAGCACACACCGACAATGATCCGACAAGAAACAGAGGGAAGGGACTGCTATATATAAGCAAGGGAAAATAAGGGGATCAGACACA
>JAVQJL010102590.1:0-11358 GCA_036024295.1 Nannoperca obscura
ACACACACACACACACACACACACACACACACACACACACACGGTATATAACACACTGTTAGTTTTGGTCTTTTTATGGAATGTATTGAAAATAAGAAAAACTGAACAAACAACCGTACAAACAGTCAGCCATGCCAATCATAAACACACACAATGTCATGGCTTTAAAAAAATATATTAAATAATCCACAAGAGGTAAAACATCTCACCGGGGATGTGCTGTCCTCCGTACGTGATGTTGACGTCGTAGAGGCCGGGGGAGAAGGGAACGTACTCCACGCTGCAGCTGCCATCTTTGTTGTCTTTGCAAGACATCTTGGACTCTGATGGACCCTCCACAGTGATGCCGAGACCGCCGATACCTGCCCCTCTGGTCAAAGATCAATACATCAGTACAAAATCAGCGACAGGTGGACCAGAAGTCCAGACTTTTTCATTGCAACAGGATGCAACAGACAGTGTTTCTCTGTACCAACAGTACCTGGTGACGATGTTGAAGTTGTTGGGCTTGTCGGTCAGGGCTTGTTGGAGCCCGGGGCCAGTAGCCACCACCCTGCTGGGGTCACATCCCTCCGACACAGAAACCCTGAACGGGCTCTTGGGAACTGGTGTGTTGTCATACAGAACCTGGATGCTGTGGACGCCTGAATAAAACACCAACACGGGCCGCAGCTGATGAATGCAGATCACCGGGACATAGTTTCTGATCAAAGCTTCACGTTTAGCGTTGTTCAGTCTTGTGCAGCGAGTGTGTTACCGTTCTCGAAAGGAGTGTACTCGGCGCTGTAGGTCCCGTCTGCATTGTCGTTAACCAGACAGTCTGTCAGCGCTCCGGACGGGTTCCTGACCTCCGCCTTCACGTGGTCCCCCCCTCGCCGGGTAAGAGGGCGAGCGTCCACCGTGAATGCTGTGGTTGCTTCTCTGAAAATACCTTGAGGACAGAGAGAGACCTGGTTCGTCAAGTCTGTGACAATAACCCTGATGGTGTCACCAAGGTTGTCTCGGCTCGGGCTGAGAACAGAAGAAACTGCTAACTGGAACGTTAAGTTTGACAGACAACCAGTCAGGGAAGGTCTAGTGAAAGACTCCTCTGAGTTGAATCATGGGAAAAGTGCGACTCTTGACAGCATTTGTGTGCATGAATGCCAAACAGAGCAACACACTGACTCAGGTGGATCAACCCGCACCTTGTCCCTCCACTCCTGGTCCGAACACTTTGACCTTGGAGGTGTCGACCGCAGGATCCACCATCACCTTAGCAGGGAAGCCTGGGACGGCCTTGCCTCCGTACTTCAGCAGCAGGGTGTACATGCCGGAGGTCAGCGGGACGTAGGTCACCGTGTAGGTCCCGTCCTTGTTGTCCACCACCTCCGTCTTTGCTTTAACACCTGGAACAAACAGTCCAACGAAAACATATATTTTTTAAGAGCTGTGCTTGAGGTTTTCACTTTCAATATCTTAAAGCAAGAGTTTGACATTTTGGGAAATACATTTATTGGCTTTCTGAAGGAGACTTGAGACGCCGCAGCAAGCAGCCGGTTAAAGCTTCGCTCAGTGAGACGGAGGGAAACAGCAACTCTGAAGCTCACTAATCAACAGGTTTGTTCAATCTTTTTATTACAGAAGTGTAAAAACAACTATTTGCTATTGGCTTGTGTCTGCGACCATGGAGTGGTTGCCAGGCAACCAGCGGAGATTCCAGGAAGTTACTGTACCCGGTCAGGAAGTAGTCCAGCACATAGCCCCTGGTACAAATGGAGATTTATTGATTTTTACTTCTGTTTGTACAAAAGAAAGTAGAGCTTCAGAGGCGCCAGCAGGTGGGTTTTGTTCCCTTCTCTCAGAGTCAGGCTCATATTCAATGGACAGATGCGAGAGCTGCATCGTCTTCTCATGCGAATCTGCCAGAAAGTAAATACAGGACACTTCCCAAAATGTGGACTTCCTCCTTTAAGAGCAGAAATGAGATACTGATTATCTATCGGATGTCTCTAGCGGCTGAAACAAGTGCCTGGAAGAAAGGAAATGGATCCAACAACAAACGGATGGATGCAATTTGTACTTAATGGGCTCCTGGTGAATGAAAACAGTGGTGTGTTACCGGAGCCGAGTGCAGAGCCGGTAGGACTGGTCGGGGGCGAGTCTAGTGCGGCTTCCAGGCTGAGTTGTCCCGGTCCGGCCCGGGAGCAGTCCACATTCACCACACTGGTCTCTCCAACCTGCACAGACACCACAAGCTGGACTTTAAAACTCATCTAAATTATGAAATGGACAGTTCCTTATTTAACCTGACGAAGTGTCAGACGGATCAAAAGATTCATTTTTGGAATGATCCAATCCAGAATTGATCATAATCTGATTTATCTGTTGAATGTTCATCAGGTCGCTAATCTTCAGCACTTCCTCTCCAGACCCTCTCACCTTGGCTCTTTTCAGGCCCGACCCAGAAGCCACCACTTTAGAGGGGTCAAAGGGCATCTGGACGTCAGCCCTGAACGGTGAGCCCGGGATGTGGACCTCCTCAAACAGGATGTTAACCAGGTAGTCTCCGGGCTCGGTGGGCAGGTAGGAGACGGAGCAGGTCCCGTCGCCGTTGTCCGAACACTCGATCTTGGCCTCGGTCGGCCCCTCCACAGTCAGCCCCAGACCCCCCGTGCCCGCGCCCTTGGTGTCGATGGTGAACTCTGCCGGGTTTCCAACCAAACCACCTTTTAGACCAGGACCAAACGCCTTCACCTGGAGAGGGGGCGAGAGAAGATAAAGAGATCAGTGTGACATCTTTAAGGAACAGAAACATGAACATGTTTTTTCTCTACAAACCATGTTTTCACGCCACCTTAAGGGTCAGATGTTACCTTGCTCGGGTCTGGAGGCAGCTGGGCATCCACAGGGAAGGGGCTCCCGGGGACAGGGTGTCCGTCGTAGGACACGTTGACAGCGTGGACCCCCTCCTCTGTGGGGGTGTAACGGACCAGACTGACACCTGCTTTACCGGACTGAGGCGCCACTTTACAGGGTACCGCCCGCTGGCTGGGACTCAGCTACACACACACACACACACACACACACACACACAGTCTGGTGATTTTTCATTTTGCAAAGACCAAAACCAACAAGGAACTGATCTCAATAACACGTGACGTCCACTTCTGGTGATCCAGGTGAAACACACAAGAAATAAATACTTTCTCGGACACTCACCACTGCCACCTCCAGGTGACCTTGACCTCCTGCAGCCTTGGTGTCCACCATGAACTGCTGTTCCTGATGGACCTCCGCTCCTGAAAGACATTTATCAGTTAAACAATAATGTACAAATCAGTCCGTCCAAAGTCCAAGAGAGGCCTCCATCAATACTAAAGACTTATTTTGTAAATGATAAATGAGAGAAACGTCACTTAAAGGTTTTCTAATGTCACTTTACTTACTTCCTTCCAGGTTGTCCACTGTGACCCTGCTCAGATCCAGCGGGGCAGCGACCCCGACCGTGAAGGGACTCTTGGCGATGGGATCTCCTCCAAACTTCACCACGATGGTCATCTCCCCCTGCACACACATGCAGCATGTTTTCTCCATTTGAAATGCACTTGGTAAAAAAACATGAGGCCACGATGACTTAAGTTCTACTGAAAACATCTCGCAGCATGAGATGAGCTTTGCTTTCTTTGCGGTTTTCGTTTGGGCCAGCGCCTCCCTTCAGACATGATGTCTGCACACAGCGTTCACTGGGTTTGTGGAGAAGGTTTTTCTATCATCGTACTGATAAAAGCCAGAGAACACTGAAATAAGTTGCACGAGTGAGCTTTGTTGTGAAGGTGTGTATGTAACGTACAATGAAGTTGTTATACAACCTAACGTACTGCTATTGATTTGATGTACAGGTGAATATGTAATGTATGTGTGTAAAGTATTTGACATACCTGTTGTGCAGGTGTGTATTTGACAGTCTGGGAGTAGTCGTAGTTGTCGATGATGTCAAAGTCTTTGACGGGGGAGGAGAAGGAAACATCCAGCGGTGCTTTACCGGCTCCTTTGGTCAGCACTGAGAAATGAGTCGGCTTACCGCTTTCTACACCTGCTCAGGTAGAAGGAGAGAGACGCGGATCATTTAATAGAATTACAAGTAAATTAAAAACACATCAAATGTGTGTGTGTGTGTCTGTCTGTCTCACCAGTGCGAGCCAGTCCAGGACCTTCTGCTTTAACCTTCGATGCATCGTGGGAAGGATCGACTTTGACGTGAAAGGGGCTCTGTGGGACTTCCTGTGTGGAAAGAAAGTCACATTGAAATTCATCAGAACAAGCCACCTACATCTTCACATATCCGTCCAGAGAGTACAACCTGCAGACCTCTCAGCTGTGAGAGTGTGTGTGTGTACCTTGTCAGTGAACAGGACTTTGACGGTGAGTCTTCCAGCAGCAGGAGGCATGTATTTGACAGTGAACGTGTCGTTGGCGTTGGGGATGATGTCAAAGTCCACGTCAGCCTCTTTGTCACCGACCATATTGGCATCACACTTAATGCCCACGCTGACATCACCTGAACACACACACCGCCAGATTTATGAATTAGAAGACATACGACTTATTCTTTCACTTGCTTCTGTGACAAGAAGCATTTTGGAGAAACTACACCCATGTAGATTGATACTTTCTGCCACAAGGGGGCGATAGAGTGTTTTCTGCAGGGTTCATGACATGAATTAATGTCAGGAACAATTTGCCCCCGGGGTGCTGCAATGTCATTTGCTTTATGTAAACAATGAACTAACCAAGCAGGCCAATCACAGCACAGGAAACCACAACTCAAACACCTGGAAACTCTCTCTTCAGCCTTCACCTGCCCCGCCCATAGCTCAAGTCTGTTACACGGGTGTGTTCACCATGCACAATCTGTTGTGCACAATCAGCAAAAGCCGATAATGTACAAGAAACAAAAAACTTTAGTAACATGGAGTCGACTCTCAATGCTTTGTTGAGGAACCATCAGTTGTGGAAGAAGAATTCTGATCTTTTACTTAAGTAAAACTAGCTGTACCTCGAGGTAAAATAGAGTAGTAGCAGCAGTAAAAGTACTCAATAAGCAGCAGAATGCAGCAGTCAGTGTGATGGTATATTATTGGATAATTATCACAGATGCAATACTGTATATGCAGCATTTTATGTTGTAGCTGGTTGAAGTAAAGCTCATTTTAACTACTTTATATACTGTTAGGTATTATATTCTTTAACAATTATATATATATATATATAACATATTTTATAAACTGATCATATGTTTTGAATGCAAAACCTTCATATTTAAAAGAAACTTGTAACTATAGCCGTTAGATACTAGTATTTTTAAGTAAGTAAAGTACTTAATCACGTTACACCACTGGGAATAATGGATTCCAGTGTAGAGAATGAAGATGTTTACATTCACTTCTCAAACTGCTCCACTTCTCTGCCGTTGTCCAGAACACCCGGCTTCTTCCAAGTCTTCAAACTGTTGTGTAAATCACATAAAATCAAATCTGTCTGGAAGAAATTTGAAGCAGCAATCGCGTCTCGACATGTATTTTTTTCCCCTAAATGAGAATAGAGAATCTTAGAATCTTTAGAACTCTAAATCCACTTTTCCACCCAGTAAATTATATTTACAGTGACTTTATCACACTATAAAGTTCTCCATTTCCTGTCTGTTGATCAGCAAATATACATCCTGCCTGCTACTCACTCATATCCTCCATACGTCACACTCTCCATTGCTAAAGATAAACTAGCAGTTCAGACAAGTCCGGCGATGAAACACCACCTTAATCATCAGTAAAGGTGGAGCCGTGGGCGGAGGGGGAGTGGTCACTGTCAGTGCTTTTCATGTGTGTGTGTGTGGGGGTGGGGTGGCTCTGTTTAGGAAGGTCAGAGTGATGAATTTCCTGTCAGGATGTTTCTGCCCTGAGATCATTGCCAGGGCATACCAGCCAGGGAAGAGAGAGAGGGAGTGTGTGTGTGTGTGTGTGTGTGTGTGTGTGTGTGTGTGTGTGTGTGTGTGTTACCGTCTCCAGCTCCTGAACAGTCGACGGTGAAGTGTGTGGGCTCGTTGGCCTTCAGTCCGGTTTTCTCCACTCCAGGGCCGAACACCTTCACCATGTTGGGGTGGCTGCCTTTACCCACATTCACCTACGAGCACCAACAGGAAATGACATCAGATCCTACAATGTTTAAAACAGCACAGCTTATAAGAATTAATTACAAAAGACTAAACACTTAACATGGAGTGCCACAGGGCTCCGTCCTGGATCCACTACTTTTTATTAATCACTACAACAAATTTTCACACATTTTTTTAAATGGTTATGTTGTATCTTGTATGGCTTAATTATACTAAACTTTATTAATACAGAACTGATAAAATAACTGATTTAAATGAATAGGAGGCCAACCAAACCAATCACACATGGATGGTGTTCAAGTATACAGATTTCTACTGCTACAGAGAGTAAGCTAGGTGTTACCTCGCGCAAACTAGTTCTCAAAAGGCAAAGAGTTTTGTGAATGAATACGTAGAGGCAGATCACATCTACAATATACCCTGTGACAAGGTTTTACCCCTGAAATAACAGTTAAATAAAGTAGTCAGTTCAAAATTAACCAACATAATAAACCAGAACTGCTAAAAACATCACAAATATGTTGTTAGTTTCAAAATAACGCACTCTAGTTTGGTCTTTAATAGCTGCTAAAGGCATTCAATTCAATTCAATTTTATTTATATAGCGCCATATCATAACAAAGTTATCTCAGGGCACTCAATCACATGGAGCCGGTCGAGACCAACTTCCACAAGTTGATATGTTAGATAGATAGATAGATAGATACTTTATTAATCTCCAAGAGAAATTCACACAACCATAAAGAGCAGTACGAGGTTAACAAATGCTGCTGGTTGGAAAAGTGTCACCTCAACATTTCAGAGATTGAGCTTATTTTATTTTTCCTGTAAAAGAGTGTTTTACATGTTTTTACTGCTTTAAAAAAAGTTTTTTATTTACCACTTACTTTACACACACACCCAGAATGTTTTATGTACACGTGATATTTATGGTCAGTGTGATATGTGTGTAGTAAAAGTCAACGGTGTGAGATATGAACTCGCTCATATTTCTCTTCAAAGTCACAAGAATAATTCTGAATGCAAAGAAAGCCTTAAACACGTTTAAATATAATTTATATTTGCAAAACTACAATTAACATTACTTTATTAAAAGATTAAACATGCTTGGAATATTTTAAATATATGATTAAATGATTTAAACAAAATAATAAAAGAAAACTCACTAAATTGAAAATAAAAACAACAATGTTATGAAGCAAATGAACCAAACAACACAATAAAACATTTAAATGAAATGTCAGGATTTATTTTGAAAGCACTCTTACTTCCACTTAATGTGACTTAAGTGAATATAGATGACTTGATGATTAAGGTGAGTTTCAGTCAACATGTTGGTTACAGATTCACTCTGGTTTGACAAGAAATATGGTCATTAAAAGCGTGCATTGTTAGTTTGCGTGCACAAATATTAATTGACTACATTAACCATTGGAAAATATTCTTTCCATTAAAAGCTTTAGCTTAAAGTTACCCAGTCATTTAAACATATTACACACATCAATAATCAATACACTCCCCCTAACACATTCAAACCAGATGTATTAGTCTGGAAAGTGCAAAGCATTTCTCTAACTTGTAACACTTAGAAGCAGCATGCAGTTTGAGTTGGTTTATCAGCCGTCTTCAAGGTTTTTTTTAAAAAGTAACAAAACTGAACTCCAATCACATCCCCCGTAACCCTCAAAGCAAAAACATCCATGGATTTGCTTATTGACGATGTAGATTTGTGTAGTAACTACTTGTGGGGCTGTCTGGCGAGCAACATGCTAGCTTGGCCAGCTATTCTTCTGTTACCAATCCAGCCAAGTTATCTTGAGCCTCACGACTGACTGCAGACTAACGCCTCTTTTTAGGTGCAGAGCGGCACAAATTCACACGTTCAAGTCAAAATTCAGCAAAGTTGAACCACAAACCCTCAGAGAGTGAATCAGTTTACTGATTTTGCTCTGAAATTTCACTGTAATTAAAAGCTGGCGTGGCTGAGCCGGTTTGCCTGCACAGAACAATCAAAAATCCTTCCAGTTTCAGGAAGAGTATCGTGGATGTTTTTTTTTCTTGCTAATCAAACAGAGCGCTTACATTAAATCAAACCTTGTCAGCAAAGGTAAGTAAATATTCTTAAGTATTCTTTTTTCAGTACAATCGAACAAAACCTTCGCAGCATTAGAGACCGTCAGGGTCGACTCAGGTTGGGACAGGTTTCCACCATGAACTCTTCCTTCGCATTTTTACTTTAAAATAGGTGTCACTGCTGCGTGTTCCCAGCAGCGCTGAGAGCTGGGTGTGACTGTTTACTTTCTATCCATCTCCTAAGTCAACACTAAACGTAGGAGAAAGGTGCAGCAAGTCTGCAGCAAGTCTGCAGGCCGCTGCGGCTCGCAACAAGCCTGCTGAACCAAGAGCGTCACACCGGCTTTAAACCTGGAACAACACTTTAAAACAAGTACAAACTTCCCGGGAGCAGTTTAAATGATTTGTGGATCGGTACAAATATTTGAGAGCCTTCAGAGCCAGAAGAAACATTATAAAGCAGATCCAGACACTCAAATAATTTTCTTATGATTGCACAATCCAATTGTGACGCAGAAAAGTCTCTTAAAACTAAACTGTGCATCAACTTGTCGTGTCTGAAGAGCTCTTCTATCTTGTTTCTTTTGTCTCATTTCAACACAAAGGAATATCTTTGCCAACCCCTGAAGGCATCCTCATAAATTCCTGAACAGCACACAAACGCTAATCCAGACATATTTAAGATCTATCTGCCCTGTGGGTGAAACTATAAACACCGTGTAAATAGAAGAAGGGAAGACAGCTGATAAACCCAACAGCAAAAACTACAAATCAAACTAAATTGAAGGTGGTTACAGTGCAAAGACGATTGGTTAGTGCAAAACTCAACTGTAGAATAAAAACCTGTTCCATCCTTTAGATATCAGATATAACCAGGAGCTCAGGGGCCAAAGGTCACCGCATCCTAAATTTGTGTTTAACTTGGGTTTTGTAAGTTTTACAGATCAATCAAACTCAGTTGTAGCACCTGATGTGTTTTACGTCATGAAGCGGAAAAGGTTTTGATTCAACAGCAACAAAATGTGTTTAATAGAAAATATTAGTCACGTGCAGTGAAGATGAACGCAGAGCTTCACTGATCTGAACCTCCAAACATCAGTCACTGCTCTTGGTGGTGGTCGCCTCTGTGCAGACCCCCAGATCAACCAGTAGGAGTCGCTACTGCAGCAACAAGGATGGGATCCCTCACCGGTTTCCCACCAGCATAAACTGATAATCGTGTTAGTTGGGAGTTGGAGTCGGAGCTATAACTTTAACTACTCACTTATATTGGTCCAGCAATTAACAGATACAAAAAGTGGTCGAGAGCTCAACACACTGGATCTTAAGAAAACACGAAGCGAATGCTGTGTTTGCATTTGTTTTCTGTATTTTAAAGCACATTTCTGTCAAATCGGTGCCTTCTAACTGCGACAAAATGGCGCAGATGTTGTCTTGTGCACTGAGCTCTCTTGGCCACCGTAGCACGATGAAGATGGAGTAAAGTTATAGTCTACTTTGGCAAAACAGTTTCCATCAGTTTCTTTTACAGCCGTTACATCAAAAGGGTCGGTCAGATTTAGTGGCTACAGCTGTAACTTCAGTGTGTCAGCTACATTTTTAATCAACATTTAAGTAAATATGAGTAATGGATCAGCAGCTACTCAATTATTAAAAAGGACTCCGATCTGGATTGGGACCAAACAGAACTTGTTCAGGCGCTCCCTAGTTTGAAGTATATAATAGATATTGATAGTTTCAGAAGTATAACCTGTACCTACTTTAAGTTTTTAATAACGATTCCCTCTTTAAAAGGTTGTTGTCAATTATTGATGGGATTCAATCTACATAAATTACAAAAGCTCTTCACAGGTTTGAAGCTTGGATCAGAAACGTTCAGATCAGTGAAGTGAGTTACAGTGCAGCCGATTAGTTAGTGCATGTGGTGGTTAAATCATCTTCAGTAAAGACTACATACAAACAACAAAAACTAAAACTGTTATGATTAAAGTGAGGTTGTAAAAGAAGCCACAGGTTGTTACAGTGCACAGTCAGAGGTTACAGTGTGGTTAGTGCTGCTGAAAACACTACAAGTGAAATACAGTGAGGTTTGTTCAACATACACGTTGCATATTTGATCATAAAGCGGCCGTCAGTGATGGGCAGTCATATCTTTTCATTCGTGGGGCGTTGACGATGTGTTGGTGAACATTTCATGTCAACAAATGGTTTTAAGTCAAAGTCTCAAAACCAACCAACCTGTGTTAAGTGTAACTAACTATTACCGAGTGAACTGATCTGAACAAGCTCACGTTTCATTTCTAATTATTTAAGCCTTTGTTAAAATGAATGGGGTCGTCAAAACCTTAATTATGCAAAATTCCTGATAAGAACGTTTAATCAAATCATTGGTTTGTGTTTTTGTTACAGGAGGTGCTTCTCAGCGTTTTAACATTTTCGGAGCACAGATTTGTTTTCTTTGTCAATTAGTTTATTTAACTTTTTATCATCAATTGATTTCTGTGCAGCTAAACTAAAAGCTGCACCTCTCCTCAGTACATGTAGTGATGATAATCAGAGGCTTCTTACTTTTACTTTTTGACTGCAACGTCTTAAAACTTTCTTCCGGAACAATCGACTCTGATTGGACGATCTCTTTAACAGGGCGCTGTGATTGGCTGCTTACCCTGAAGGGGCTGTTGGGGACGCTGACTCCTCCCCAGGCGACGGCCACAGTGTGTTTGAGAGAGGAGGCGGGCGTGTAGGAGCAGGAGTACAGCCCGTCACCTTTACCCCTCACCTTCACCTCCACAGGGAGTCCGTCTGCGTCCTGACAGACAGACAGGCAGACAGACAGGCAGGCAGACAGTTAAGAAGCTGGTCAAAGCTTCCTGAAATAGGAGTTCAAATGTGCAGCTGCATATGTAACAGAGTTTAATGGTATGATTCCACTTGTTACCATTGAATTTACTTGTAGGAAGGTTATTGGCTCAAGGCGCCCTCTCTTGTAGTAACATATATTCTACTGGCAGCCTGAAGTGTAGCCAGTCTACAGAGAGTTGTGTCTGAGGTGAGTCAGCCAGCGTAGCACTGGGAAGGTTTTCATGTAATAATGTCTGTACAATTACTACGGGAACACGTAAGCACTGTAA